>CM076577.1:1320785891-1320902145 GCA_034641835.2 Pinus albicaulis
GGAAAAAATTACATTCCCCTGAGGAGAAATGAAAGCGCCCCGATTTACATCATAGGCATCCCTGAGCCAGACGATGAAATCAATACAAGAATGGACCTGGGGAGTGATATGGTGGTAGAAGCCAGACACGATAACTCGGAAACAATCTGCATTCTTGCAGTGGCGGCTAAAAAGCAGGGGTTTGATACTGCGTATGTCAAAAGGATACTTTGGGTCACAGATGCCAGACTGCAAGTCGCAGAGGGGTTCAAAACCAGGGGGGTTCCTAGACTCACGGACTTGGGGGGTTTCAGGCTCGTTCTTCTTGGGCGTTCCTCTCCCCATGGCTGACATTTTAACAATTTCAAAAAGAGAAAGGAAACAGAGGGAAAACGGAGAATGGAATACCTAAATAGAGGGTGACAATGCTCGGGAAAGCAACGCGGGGAACCCTGACAGTGATTGGGGTATACCAGGCGCTCTTCCCTACTTGGTATTTGCCGTAGAAAACCACCTGTGTCTTTTTACTAGAGAGAAATACGGGAGTTTGTTACTACTGGAGTAGACTGTTGGAGTTAAAAAGGCAGATGAGTGGAATGACGAAGGCAAGTGTCGTAAGGACACTGACAATGAGACACGTGGCGCATGGGAATTGGGGTTATCAAGGTGTAGGTGTGCGCCTCGTGTCGGGTTTAAGGCTGGTACGGGTCTCAGTACCAGCTGACCTAACAGACTTTACCTTACCTTTTATCCTCATATGTTGTCCAATTCTTGCTGCGTGTAACTTCCAACGTCGAACTAACACATGGCTTTCCCCGCCGTGCGGGTCTACCTTAGCTCCGCCACGTAATTGCATCCCGCAGCCTGTTCTTATTATCTCCTCATAACATCAAGTCTTTTCCATGCCACGTGTCACCAGTCCACGGGGGTATGGGTCTCGTCCTTTCCCCGCTGCTCGACCCCCTCGGACTTTCTCCACATGCTTTCGAACATAATCAGCAGCTCTTTTTAATACATCGTTCATGTGTTTAGCTGGCGTCCCCTTTATCCCTTTATATCTCCTTTTTATTTATAATTTTTACACTCCGCCCGTTGCTTTACTTACTCTATTGGCTTTCATACATGCGGATTTCACTACCTTATTTCTTTACGGCCCATCCTTGGAATATTTATCATTTGATATAAAAATTTAATGTGTGGCTTGTCCATCCTTTTGGTACTCCCGCGGCTAATGCTAAAGTTTGAACAACATTGGCTCCACCTGGGGACGACACGTTTGTCTCTGAACGTGTCGAGAACTACGCAGACCACCTGTATATCTCCTTTGAACACCACTTTTCCAGTTCTTGAAGCTTCTCCCTGGAATATCATCATGACTCATGCATAACTTGGTAAGAAAAAACAAAAACAGCAGCTAATGTACAATATAATACAGTCAGGCCTCTTCAACCTACTTCAGAATTGAAAATATGGTTTGAGGAATTGCCCATTTACGGGGGCTTCCAACAGATCTCCTTGCAAATTCTCCAGCTTAAAAGTATTATTTCCTCCCTGCTCTGTAATCTTGAAGGGGCCGAACCAAAGGGGGTCAAATTTTCCATGCTTACCTTTGTCGGCCCTTCGTACATCCCACCTGAGAACTAAGTCTCCCACCTCCAGCTTTCTATCCTTGGTATGCTGATCAAACAACTCTTTCATCTTCTCCTGGTAATCCACAAGTTTCTGATTCACCTGTATACGCGTTTCTTCGAGTTCTACCAGCTGATTGATTCTCCTGGTCATACTATCCGGTTCTTCCTGAGCCTCCTGCATGAAACGAGCAACAGGTAAAGCTAACTGTATATGGAATACAAATGCCCATCCGTATACTAGCTCATAAGGAGATTTTCCAGTTGCCCTTTTACTGGTTATCCTGTTTGCCCACAGAGCAAACTTCAGTTGGGAGTCCCAGTTCCTCTGGTTTTAATTTATTGTCTTATTTAGGGCTCTGACCAGTGTTTTGTTTGATGATTCCGCCAAACCATTTCCCTGTGGGTAGTAAGCTGTAGAATGGCCCAAAGTGATGTTATATTTCTGACAAAAATTCACAAATTTAGCAGATTTGAAAGCTTGGGCATTATCAGTTACTATTCTAGCTGGACATCCAAACCTGGAGATAATATTCTCTTCCATGAATTTAATGATCACCGTGTTTGTAGCGTTCCGTGCAGGAATGGCTTCCACCCACTTCGTGAAGTAATCTGTAGCAGTCAAGATCCATTTGTGCTGCCCACTTGAGGGTGGGTGGATCTCACCTATGAAGTCAATTCCCCATTGTTTGAAAGGTTCGTCAACATGCACAGGAATCAGGGGTAGAGCTGCTAGCTTCTGTTTTTCGGCAAACTTCTGGCATTTGTCACAGGCTCTGACCCAAGTGAAGACATCTCCAAACAATTTAGGCCAGTAAAAACCAGCCTTCAGGATTTTCTGAGCTGTCCTCCGCCAGCTATAATGCCCTCCACAAATTCCCTCATGGAATTCGGTTATTATGTTATTCACCTCACCTTCTATGAGGCATAACAGCAGTATGCCTAAAGGATCTCTCCAATATAACTGACCATTGGCTACTACATACTTCTGCGATTTCAGCCTTAAGGCTCTGTATTTGGACTTATCACAGCTGGGTGGGCGACTGAGCGTCAGGAGGTACTCAACAATTTCTTTATACCAGGGGCTAGTAAGATACTTCATCTGTATTTTCTGAGTAGCCATTTCCACCTCTTGCCTCCCTGTCGGCTCCTCGGCCTCATCGGTTGCAATCATGGATAAGTGGATGCCCAAAACTTGGTGATTTGATTCTGACAAAACCTTTGCTAGCCCCTGTCCTTTGATTAACTTGGTGGGTCTGATATCCAGATCGTATTCCTGTATCTTTGCGATCCATCTGCCCCTTCTGCCTTCGTTGTCTCCCTGAACGAGGATATCCTTAACTGCCGTTGTGGGTACGAAAGCAGTAATGTGGGACTGCAGTATGTACATGCGGAAGGCCTTGAGGGACTTTACCAGGGCGTAAGCCTGCTTCTCCAGAATGTTGTATTTTAGCTTTGCGTCATGAAGTACTTGACTGAAGAAAGCAATGGGTTGCTCATACCCATCCCCGTTCTTTTGTAAGAGAACCCCTGCTACCGTGTGAGGTGATGCAAAAGAGAAAATCATAAAAGGTTCAGTGAAGTCAGGCTTTTCCAGCACGGGGGCCTCAGCAAACGCATTCTTGATCCTGGCAAAGGCATGTCTTGATTCTGGTGCCCATTTTACCTCATTATCCTTCTTTAACATATCTGTGATGTGTCTAACTATTTCAGCATAGTTAGGAATAAATCTTCTAAGAAAATTGATACGCCCTAAGAATACCTGGACCTCTTTCTTATTTCTGGGGAGGGAGATACCGTTTATAGCTTCCACCCTTTTAGGATCGATTTTGACCCCATCTTTAGTTACTATGTGTCCTAGGAGCTTACCCTCTTCTAATGCAAAGAAATATTTTTGAGGGTTAAGGGACAATCCATACCTCCTGCATTTCTCAAAAGTCTTCTGCAAATGCTGAATGTGTTCGGCATCATCCTTCGAAAAGACTGTTATATCATCTAGGTACACCACCAAAAACTTATCCTGTTCTCCAACAAAGGTTATATCCATAGCTCTCTGAAACGTGGCCCCTGCATTAATCAGCCCGAATGGCATCCTAGCATACATAAATGTCCCCCAGGGCGTGGTGAAAGCTGTCTTTTTCTAGTCCTCCGGGAATACAGCCACTTGATTATAGCCCGAGAACCCATCCATCATGGACATTCTAGAGGCCCCTACCACCTTCTGCAGGATGTGATCCATCTTCGGTAGTGGGTAGTTATCTTTTAGAGACGCCCTGTTCAGGTTTCTAAAATCCACACACAACCTAATTTCGCCATTCTTCTTTCGTACTGGGACTAAATTGGCCACCCACTCAGAATACCTTAGTGGCACTATAATTTTAGCCTTCAGCAGCTTTTTTATTTCTTGCTCAATCGAGGGTAGCAACAGGGGATTAATCTGTCTGAGTTTTTGCTTATGGGGTTTTGCATCTCCCGTCAATGGAATTTTATGCTGCATAACACTGACATCAAAGGTTTTCAGGTCTTGATACGACCAGGCAAATACATCTTTGTAGGTCTCGAATAGCTTTTGGTACAATTGTTTGTATTCATCTGGGACTTTCTTGGACAGCTTCACAATCTTTGGATCTTCTTTTGTGCCCAGATTTAGATCTTCGACCTGGTCCTCAGTCACCACTTTATTTGGCTGTAAAGGAACATCGTTTTTATTGAACAGCCTCTCCAAAGGTACCAGCCCTCGGGGAATGACATTCCCTTTCAGCTGCAGGAATCTGTGACCAGCTATCTTTTCTTCCAGCTTGTCTTCTGGAATGTCCTCAATTTCCTCTTCACAACTGTCAATCTCTAGGTTGGAAAACTCCCCAACAGTCTCTAAGAACCTCTTCACCTGCTCCTCATCTTCAAAGACCTGCCAGTGCTTGAAATTATCTGGGATTGAAGGCCGGTATCTTACTTCGATTTCATATCTCAGAAGAGGGTTCTGAGGTGGCCGAAATGTACTAGCGGCGACAGCCAGGGAGTCTGCCATCCTGTTCTGTTCTCGGGGCATGAATTGAATGTTAAACGCCAAGAAAGAGTTCTCCACCAGGTCCCAAACTTCATTTCTATAGGCCTTTAGCCTAGGATGTTTGGCTTGACACTGGTTTTTCACTTGCCTAACCACCAATTCGGAGTCTCCCATCACCTTTAGCTTCTGTATTTTCATACTCCTGGCTGTCTGCAACCCCAATATAAGTGCTTCGTATTCAGCCACATTGTTCGTGGCCTCATATTCCAATTTGAATGATAGGGGGACCCATTGACCTATAGGTGAAATAAGCAATACTCCAGCCCCATTTCCTTCCCGGGAATTTGCTCCATCAAAGTGGAGTGTCCAGATTTCAGATCCACAGTCCTGCACTGATGATTTAGTCTTTATCTGATAGAATGAGGGCTCGTGGGCATATTCCTGATCTTCTTCCAACATCAGACAGGAGAAGTCTCCATCTCTGCTGTAGACTGGGGAATTTACTGAATCACCTGCCTTGGTGACTGTTTTAACGAATCTGGTCTCTCGGTACAATCTCCTCTCTTGGCCACCGAAGACAGGGATGGTGGCATAGGACAGGTCCAGCTTAATTGATCCTCCAATTCTGGTCCCCCAAGACCTTGACAGCAGCATGTCGAAGCAAGCTGGGATGTCAGCCACCACGATATCCATCACCACACTCTTGGCCGGGATCTGAGCCAGGGTGACTGCTAGATCTTTGATCATACCCAAACACTTCACCCTTTTGGAATCAAAAGAATAGAGGTCTTTATATGGGCGGGTAATTTTGAGTCCCAATTGCTCCATGACAGACAGGGGCATGAGGTTGTGAGATGCTCCTGAGTCTAACATACAATTATGTAACAATAGATCATGAATCACTAAAGATACATAAGAGGGAGGGGTGGAGGGATCTAATTCTTCGACGTGCGGACCGAACACTACCATAGGCCTTTCTTCCTGCAGGTTAAGACTGTCTGGAATGTGTGGTACATCAGGAGTAGAAATGAAGGAGGAGACTTGTGACTAATAGGCAGGCTGTCTCAATAATTCGGACAGAGGAACTGGTATTTTAACTTTTTCGAGCTCTTTTTGCAAACTGAAGGCAGATGAAGGCTTATCTATTGACACTTCCTTTTCTTTTGACTCTTTGTTTTGCAGGGGAAGCTTAACTTCTTTCACTGGAGGTTTATTTTCAGGAGGTATGTATACTTGTGAAGACAAAGGCATTTGACTATCAGATTGAAGAGATTGGTTAAGGGGCCTCTTACCTTTTTCTAGTGATTCTTGAGTATTGGCCTCTTTCTGTGCAGGTGCTAACTTCTGGGGTGTGTCCTCCTCTTCATCTTGAGTACGGGTTCTTTTTCTGGATGACCTGAGGTCATATTTTCTGTTGAAATGGGCTTGCATGAAATCAACAAACTGTTTACAGTAGTCATCGATCTCTAGCTCTTCAGCATCCCCTTTATCCCTTGCCTCTGAGTGAGCTTGTGGCTCCCCTTCCTCACTTTCTTGTACAGGGCATTCTACGTCATCACTATCTGAGAAGATGGGGCATGCCTCATCTTGCTCGTAGGCAGAATCTTCAGGAGAAGCCTCCACTTGCCCCTCCAAGTATAAAGGATGTGGGACCTGATCTTGTTGCTCCTTCTGTCCCCTCTGCAGTATCTGCAAGGGTGGCTTCCTGTACTGAGTATTGAATCCCCTGTTTGGAGCATTCTGGAAGTTCTTTGGGGGTGAATTCTTGGCCTCCATCTCCAGCTTGACCAACTTATTTGAGAGATTATTGATCATTCTATTCATCTCTTCAATCTTGTCATTTGCCGAATCTCTATCTTGGCTTGAAGTGGATACTTCTTCTTTGCCTCTTCTTTTAGTATCATGTTCTTGTTTCCCTTTGGACTTGCCAGTTGAGACAAAGTTTGCTTCTATTTCCAATGCATCTGTCTATGCATCGTCCAGAGTGGCTGGCTTCCTCTCCCTTAGTGAAAAACCAAACTCAGAATCAAATGCTGCCACAAAAACGACCTTGGCAGCGGTCTGATGGGGCTTCATCTCGTTCCGGAAGCTCGGTCTGGGTGCCAACCTTACGGTGAACTGCGATGCCCTTCATTGAAGGCCCCAACACCAGGGTTTCATGACTAGGTAGGGACATCCAGCGGTCCTTTCTGTCCCCATTTTTTAACAACATCTTCACAGCCTCCCGGTGTTAATGAGTTAGCTCGGGGTTTTTAAACCATTTTACGGCTTCCCCGTCTGGGGATTAGGAGGCAAGTGTGAGCCCATCCGAATGTCAACATTCAGGTTCTCGAAAGAAGCGAGAAGGAATTTCACAGCCTTGACAACGGTACCATTCTCCCCATTGAATCTGGGTAGAATCTTTAAATAATCCTGTGGCAGGTCATTTAAAACTGCAGGTAGCTGTAAAGGAGCATACCTGTTTTGTAAGAAACCAGGGATATTCGCCATTGGGGGAGGCGGAGGTAGAATGAGAGTCTGAGCAGTGAGTGGTGGAGGAGGGGGTGGAAGTTAAGTATGAATAATGATGGGGATGTAGTGAACAGCAGCTTGGGGGGTTGATGAGAATGTGGGGCTGTCAACAGTAGATACCTCGGTAACTTCCTTGACCTCTTCAACTTTAGGAGTAGGGTGAAAAGAGTAATGTGGAGTATAACTAGACTCAACTTCGTCTTTGATATGGACACCTCCTCGAGGTGGGCTCTCTAAATAGTAACCAGTATCCCTTATAAAGGGGTTAGGGCCTTGTATTTGGGCGACTTGAGAAGAAGAGGGCTGAAGATAGGGGAAGTTTTCAAGGGAGAATTCAGGAATTTCGGTATGAACTGACTGCCTTTCCCTCCAGCCTCTTCTATGTAGGATTCTCTCTGGGTCAGACACAGAAGGTGTCCTTGACTGAGATGTATCTGACCTTAGGTGTGGCTTACGAGGAGCCAGGACTGCAAATAGGTTTACCTATAATATGAATGTGGAGTCGCCAAGGTGAGGGGTGCACAACTCTCAACTCTTCGTGCTCACCTAACTGAAGAGTGGATAGGTTTTGTCGAGGCCCAGGGATTTAAATTTCTTCAACTTTGTCCCCGGCAACGGCGCCAAAAAGATGTTGTAACTCCTAGAGACAGCCTAGAGTTGCTATAGACCAGTGCCTAGGACATCTTATAATGTATGGAGAGCAGAGAATGCATAAAAGCGTTTAACGTTGAACAAGACAGGGCTCTCGTACTACTTCTTTGCAAACAGAAAATAATATTCAAGTGGAACCAAAACCTAGACAGTTTGATGCATAAAGAGTAACACTGGATGAATGTAATATTAAAATCAAACACTGCTGTATCAGACAACTTTAAGACAGTTCACAGTAAACAGGGCCGGATCCATGATGTATGACAGAAAAAGGAGATGTATAAAAGTGGTTACTGAGCTGCATAGAACGAAAGAGATATTGACAGCTATGAGGACGACACCAAGAAGAGTTTCCCAGCTTATGATGAGCTTATATGACTAAGAATCCATATATGTTGGTAACTTTCATCGATAGCGTTTCGTATTGGCCAATATAGAAGAAATATGTATGAAACGGAAATGAAACACTATATTACACCTGAGCCATTTTTAAAGTACCAGGAAGCTTATGATATAAGTATCAGAGAGATAAATTCATATCAGAAACAACGAGACACTCGCATTCCAGAATATAATACCAGAGACATGGATGTAAATGAAATGAACAACGATATTGCAATAAACAAGAGAGCATTACACACTACCATAAACCAAGGCCGAAATCCTTATTTAAAGTATAACTCCTTATCATTGAAGCCCAACGGGCTCTTCACATTAGCATTTGAGTCTTCACAAAACACATACAGAAAATCTTTACACAGTCAATTTCTTCCCAAGAATTGGAAACCATTCTTTCTTCTTTGATCTACCTTATATAGGATCCCTCTCATTTCAGCGAGAAGATATTTCGGGGAAATATCTTCTTCGCATGAACAAAATTTGTTACAAGTCATTTTCATAACAGCAAAATTTCATGATGGGGAATCAGCCCTCCCATCATGCGTAAACAGGCCCCGGGCCAATTTCAAAACGGAAACTTAAACAACTGTTTGATGTAAAAAGTAAAATGCAAGAGTGGGGGGAAAACAACCCACTCGGAACTTTGAAAGAAAATAAACTAAATGAAAGTGAAATAGGCCGTTTAGACCATATCATGAGTTAACTGAAAAGTCAGGGACAATGCTGAGTGGAAGCCGTTGCAGATTCTGGCGGAGGCACGTTTGCGGAGGAACTAGTATGCTGACTCATGAACTATGTCAGTCTCTGCTGACTCTCGGAGGTTGGTTCTGGCATCGCTGAGAGCTTCTCCACTTTGATAAACGCTTCGCCGAGAGCGTGAATACTTGCCTCAGTAGGGAGCCGATATCTGATCATGTAAAGGAGATTAAACTCCTTTTTGAGGACTGTGACAATGGTACTGGCTTTGAGCTGGGTCGCTTTCCCCACTTGGAGGTCAGTCCGATCTATTTCCGTCTGTAAACGCGCTGTGTATTGGTCTAGAAGCACAAGCACGGCAGGAGCAGTGGGTTCCCAACAGGAAGGGAGTCCGGCCGTGGTGATCTCATTCCATACCTCGTCAAACTGTTCTACACTGTCGGCCACCTGTTGAAGGGCCCTTGAAGCTGCTGCTCGAGCTTCCTCTTTATCGATGATCTTTTGACACTCGATGATTTCTGTAAATCGACTGGGGATGCCATGTTTCCCCAAGTCGTTCGCCCTTAGTGCATAAAGAAATGAGATGTAATCCCCGGCGTGTTGAGCTCTGTTAGGCAGATCACCCCCTGCCTCCTGCAACTTTCTGTTGAGATAAGGAATAGTGGACTTGAGCTCCCCTATCATTGTCAATAATTCCCATTTCTCGGTTACCGCCATGATTATGTCTGACCAGATTAAGCTTCTGGCCTCGAGAAGGGTGAGGTTCCCCTTTGCTCGACTCCTCATATCAGCAATGGTTTGGTGCTGCTCAGCCGTGACCTTTTTCTCTTCCTCGACTTCCCTTTGTAGCTCTTCAACTGTTCTGGCCTTTTCGGCCAGGGCGCCCTCCAATTCTGCGACCTTTTGCCTGGTCGTGGATGCTTGTTTCTCCAACACTTCAATCTCAGCTTTAGCTGTGGATAGTTGTGCTGACACTGAGCCGGTTCCGCTTGATGCTTCAGCCGTATGACAACTGTGCGAATCCCACCGGGTTTGTAGCTCCGTTGCTCTGTTTTCTAACTCGCTCATCCTCTTGGCCACCTTTTCCTTCTCTTCTCTCTCCCTGAAAAGCCTAGCAGACAGTTCCTTTTTCTCTTCCTCAACTTGTACCAATTCAGCAGTTTGTACAGGATGCGAAGCCGGTATGCGAGCCTCTTTCTTTGCAGCTGTGATATCCTTCTGCAACTTAGTTATAAGTGCTGCTTGTGTACCTTTCCCTCCTCCGTCTTGGTTTTTGATTTGATCTTGGAGATCACGCACCTGATGTGCATTGGCACGACAAGCATTCTGTTCCGTGACAAAGGAATCCCTCAACTGGTCATATTTCTGTTCCGTCTTTTTTAACACGAGGGTAATCTGCGATAGTTTGTCCTTCATCATGTCGCAGATCATTTGGAACAGGTCGTTCATGTCGTGGACCGGTACTTTCTTCATATCAATGGCCAACTCGAGCACCTTATAACTAGGAAAATCAGAATTTGGGTCCAGGATGGCCTCCGCCATAGATAGTACCAGGCTTTCAGTGTTTGCATCGATAAAGGCGGAGAGCCTGGTATGGTATTTTTCAACAAACCCCCCTAACTCAGCCTTGTATTTGTCTCGGATGGTTTTATTCGTCCGCTCCCTTTCGCTCGCTTTGGACGAAGTGGGCTCGATGATGGCTTGTGTAACTTCTGTGTAATCAGAGGAGGCGACGCTGTCTCTCAGCATTGTTATCCCTGCCTTGCCTTTATCGAATTCGCCAAATTTTGTGAAGGGCTCCAGTAATTGCCCTTCTCCTATTACCTCTGCTTCATTGGTGGCCACCCTCTGCTTCTTGGGTGGTGGTGCTCCTCCGAAGGTGCCTGCCTCTTCTCCACCTGCGCCCCTGTTCACTTCCTCCTCTTCCCCTGTAGCAGATGAGTCTGTCTCCATCTGCGAAAACATGGGCCAAATTTCGAGCTTAGCCCTCCACTCCATAAATGGCCTCGGCTCATGTATGTAGGGCGTAGACCTGTTTCTTTTTCTTTTATTTGAAATGATTTCTCGTGGGTCATAAGCCCAGCTTGTCCCCAACCTCAGGTCCATGTTTTGTAGCATTTTTGCAGCAATTGGGAGGGCATATCTAGAGTTTACCACGAATGGGCCAATTTGTACAGGAAGCCTTAGGATGTAGCCTTTCTTAGCAGGGACAAAATGAAGCTGGTCGGCTTTGAGAGCTTGCCGGATGTACTCGAGGGCGTAAACTCGTCGGATGGGGAAAACTGGTAACCGGTATGGAGCAACTTCGGCTCCATAGACCCGAATTTCAGTGCAATCTTCAGAAAGGAACCAATCTCCAGTACACTGGTATTTCCCAGCCTGCAACCAGCGTTTCATCTCTGGGAAAACCCTAGGGGAAGGTGTGTCGTGAATGATGGTGTAGGTGACAGACATGAAAGTGTTCACGAAGTTCGCATAACCCTCTCCCCTAGGTAAATGACGGACAGAGAAATTCCAGTCGAAGACTGGTCTGGGTTGAGAATTCTCAGAATAGACCCTATCCAACCCCAAATGGTCGAACTTATCTGCATGCTGGAACAAGAAGAGGTAGAACACCATTGAGCAGAAGCGAAACTTGCGGGCTTGTGCGAGCTCTTGGAATTGGGTTAGGATAGCTGAGGAGAGGAAACCCGGGATGTCCAACATAACCCCGTTCTGTGACATGAGCCATAGAAATCGAATGCATACCATAGAAATGTCCTCCGGGCTCCCTGTCCCCAAAAGGCCGGCAATGAGTGATAGAACAGGTCGAACCTCCTCGATGAACAGACTTAGTGAAAACGGCTCCAATGTAGGCAGGGCAGTTGCCTGGTCGATGGTTATGGAGGATATGAAGGCACGGCGGGCTTCCTTTGACAGCTTATTGAACTGGGCTAGCAAGTTTTCATCTTTGAAACTGAAGTATGTGTCGCTGGGAGGGAAACGGAGGGCCTGCCTGATAACATCGGGGGAAAGGGAAAAAATTACATTCCCCTGAGGAGAAACGAAAGCGCCCCGATTTACATCATAGGCATCCCTGAGCCAGACGATGAAATCAATACAAGAATGGACCTGGGGAGTGATATGGTGGTAGAATCCAGACACGATAACTCGGAAACGATCTGCATTCTTGCAGTGGAGGCTAAAAAGCAGGGGTTTGATACTGCGTATGTCAAAAGGATACTTTGGGTCACAGATGCCAGACTGCAAGTCGCAGAGGGGTTCAAAACCAGGGGGGTTCCTAGACTCACGGACTTGGGGGGTTTCAGGCTCGTTCTTCTTGGGCGTTCCTCTCCCCATGGCTGACATTTTAACAATTTCAAAAAGAGAAAGGAAACAGAGGGAAAACGAAGAATGGAATACCTGAACAGAGGGTGACAATGCTCGGGAAAGCGACGCGGGGAACCCTGACAGTGATTGGGGTATACCAGGAGCTCTTCCCTACTTGGTATTTGCCGTAGAAAACCACCTGTGTCTTTTTACTGGAGAGAAATACGGGAGTTTGTTACTACTGGAGTAGACTGTTGGAGTTAAAAAGGTGGATGAGTGGAATGACGAAGGCAAGTGTCGTAAGGACACTGACAATGAGACACGTGGCGCATGGGGATTGGGGTTATCAAGGTGTAGGTGTACGCCTCGTGTCGGGTTTAAGGCTGGTACGGGTCTCAGTACCAGCTGACCTAACAGACTTTACCTTACCTTTTATCCTCATATGCTGTCCAATTCTTGCTGCGTGTAACTTCCAACGTCGAACTAACACATGGATTTCCCCACCGTGCGGGTCTACCTTAGCTCCACCACGTAATTGCATCCCGCATCCTGTTCTTATTATCTCCTCATAACATCAAGTCTTCGCCATGCCACGTGTCACCAGTCCGCGGGGGTATGGGTCTCGTCCTTTCCCCGCTGCTCGACCCCCTCGGACTTTCTCCACATGCTTTCGTACGTAATCAACAGCTCTTTTTAATACATCGTTCATGTGTTTAGCTGGCGTCCCCTTTATCCCTTTATATCTCCTTTTTATTTATAATTTTTACACTCCGCCCGTTGCTTTACTTACTCTATTGGCTTTCATACATGCGGATTTCACTACCTTATTTCTTTACGGCCCATCCTTGGAATATTTATCATTTGATATAAAACTTTAATGTGTGGCTTGTCCATCCTTTTGGTACTCCCGTGGCTAATGCTAAAGTTTGAACAACAGCTTCATAGATTGGTATCATCATATCAGAGATTGTGTTCAGCGGAGAATCATGATGCTTTCATATGTTCCCACGGAGGATCAGGATGCCGACATCCTGACGAAGGCGCTCACCAGGAGCAAGTTCGAATTCCACAGAGGCAGGATAGGGGTTGCAGATAATCCATATCCTGCTGAGAGGGAGTGTTGAGAATGCAGCAAGATGATGGAGCTTAGTGAAATGAAGTCGCCTTCACTAAGTGGGCCCGCAGGCAAATTCTGGCGCAAAGTCTATTTTTAGACTATGTCTATTTCTAGACATATGGAGCATGGTTCGGGGATTCCAGTATGAGATTCTTGGAGCATTGGTCATGTTGGTAAAAATAGATGGGACTCTATTTTTGTGACCTATAGGTCGAAGAGGTCGAAGTCTATTTTTAGACTGCCTCTCCTAAAAATAGGGCAGTCAAATATTATTTACCCTTAATAATATTTGGACTCTAAACAGCAGTTTACTCTCTTGGAGCACTTCAGTTCGAGCTACAGAAGTGGCTCATGCATCTGACAGAGGAATTACGCTATTCCCAAGGGTTTGGTGAGCACATGCATGGTTGACTTCAGTTAGGACTTCAGTGGCAGAAGTTTGGTGGAGTTAATGAGACAGCTAGTGGAGTTGTGTTCAGTTTAACTTAGTTGAACTAGTTGAGATTAGTTTAACTAGCTAATCAACTAGTAATGAGTGGAGTGAATTAAATATTATTTAATTCATTAATTAGTAACTCATTATTCAACTAGAGAACACATCATTTCACTATAGTGCATGGACAGTTCAGTGGAGACCAGTGAAAGAGGTAGATGAAAGGGTGGAGTTAGCTATCAGTGGCGACATCAGTTGTGCATGAGATTTGCACCACACTTGGAGGAATTTCCCATGATGATTGCGCTGTCAAGCCAAGGAGATTCAAACCTTGGATCTCTATTTAGACAGGCCATGATTGCGCAATAGAGGCAGGCAATTAGTGGATGTGTTTTGAACCTGTGACTTGTTCAAAACCAAGCTAGTTTGTGTGTAACTTCATGAGATAGTACCGAGTACTTGTGAGGAGTATTGTACTGAGTTTGTTACATGTTTTCTCCATTATAATATACACAATAGCTGCGGGGTTTTCAGCTATAAGCTTTCCCCATACATACTGTGTTAATGTGTATGATGAATTGATGTGCTATCGCTTGTTTTATTTCTGCATGTGTGATGATCTGAGTGGAAGATATTATGTGTTGCATATAAATTCGAATTGTATGTGATCAGGATAGTCTCGGTGAATGATTAATCATTATTCAGCAAATTTCTACAAGTTGAGCTTGGACATGGGTGGCATAAGATGAGTTATAGGAAGTTCTTAGGTGAACAAGGCACAATCTACTTGTAGTAGGTGCAATTGGTCAAGTTGTTGCGGTTGAAGCAGGCCAATATTGTCACATGAATTGTAGTAACCAAAGATTTGATTAGGTTCCAAAGTCAAGAAAAAATGTAAAGGCTAGCTATGAGGACATGAGTGCCAATGCATGCTAGGGAATGCTAAGATGTGCTAGATAGTGCAAAGGCATGTCAAACATGCTAAGATGTGCCAAGTGATCAGGGCTGCCAAGATGTGCAAGGGTGTGTCAATGCGTTCTAGTGACTGTCAAGGAAAAAAAAGGGAGAAACAAGTTAAAATACAAGGAAATGAACACATAAGAGGGTTAATAAGTCATCAATTTACCTTTTCCAAAAGGGGCATTCTAGGCACACCAACACTAGGCGCCAATAGGTGCCAAGTGCAAAGTCTTAGTGCATTTTAAGTTCCAAGTCTTCATTTTTTGCTTCTTATCTACTTTCCAATAGCTGATCTCGAATAAATTTAATATTAAACCATGTCAAATCATACCAAGGCATCTCAATGTATTCCATACATGCTAAGACTTTCCAAGCGCCAACACGTGCCAAGTGCTAATATGTATGAGGGAGTGTTATGCATGCTATGAAGTGGAAGGGCATGTTGAAGAGTGCTATGGTGTGCTAGAGAGTGCTAATGCATGTTGAGGAGTATTAAGGAGTACTAGTATAGGACAATACATTAAGGGAGAACTAGGTCAAAATTCATGGAAGTTAATTAATATGAGGAACATGTGCCAGGGTCTACTGTTAATTAGTGCTAGTTGTCATGCCAAGGAGGGAGTGACAAGGTGTGCTAAGGATTGGTAAGGCATGTTAGCGAATATCAAGGAATGTCAAGAAGTCATAAAGTGTGCTTGGGAGTTACAGGTTGTGCTAATTATATGTGCCAAATAGTGCCAATATATGCCAATACATGCTAGGTGTTAAGGATGTGCGGGGTGCTAGGGTATGTCAATATGTGTCAAGAAGTGTCAAGGCAACAAAAGGAAGAACCAATAAGAGGGTTAATAAGTCGGGACTTTATCTTTTTAAAAAGGGGCATGCTAGGAACACTAATAATAGGTCCCAATACATGCCAAGTGGAATTGTGTGCCAAGTGCTAATGTATGTCAATGCATTCAACCAAGGTGTTCCAGGGCATTTTAGGGACTACATGCATGCCAACGCATGCTAGTAGAGTTCTATGTTTTGTTAGCGCATTCCACCATGTACTTGGGTGTTAGTGTCATGACAAGATGTTCTAGGTACAAATATGTTTGTGAGGTGCTAAGAAATGTTAGTGTGTGCCGAAGAATTAATTTAAGGTGTGCCCAGATTGTTGAGGAGTGTTAGGTCTTTCTCATTAATAGAATTGACAAAGCTTTATCATGTATTAAATAATATATTCCCCACACACACTAGTGGAACTTTATCTAAAGGGAATTTTCTAGATAATAAACTTAATAGATATGAATCATGTGTCAACTCATAGGGAAACTCTATTCAACTAGTCATTAATTGAGGGAAATGATACACACTAATTACTTCTTAAAAAATTGACTGACTCTAACCACTATGGCCTTAGACATATTATAAAAAATACTCCACAATAATGCTCTTAAATCGTTATCTTTTGACAAAAAGTATATTAACAGGCACATAGTGTCATCAAAAACTCATTGGAATGATCAATGATGACGAAAATTTTTTGACCGTCACCAAAACTAACAAAAAGAGCATTGGTGAGGGTCATTAAAAGTTCATCACTAGAAGTGTCACCAAAGAGAGAATTAGTGATGGGCCTTTAATGACCCTCACCAAAAGTGCCATTGAAAATGGCTTTGGTGACGAACCTTAAAGGACCATCACTATATACACTTACAATGACGCTTTTTTAAGGACCGTCACCATATGTGACATTGGTGACGGACCTTAAAGGCCCATCACAAGCATGACCCTCACCAATGTCATTTTTTCTTGTAGTTTTTTCTTGCTATGTTTCAAGCATCTGTTTCTAGTAGTTGCTCTTGTGTATTCTGTGTATTTGTTAAGACATTATTGTAGAGGTCCTTATAGGATTGTGAAATTTTTCACATTGGGAATCTTGGTGCTTGCAGTCTTTCTTCTCGCATTTGGGCCTTTTATTTATTATGGACAAGTACATTTCTTTCCTTTCTTCAATGTTGTTCTAATGAGAAATACTCATATTTTTGTGGCATCTTGTTGCAGAATTGTTAGTCGTGGACGTGGAAGATTTTTTGGACAGCGTTGTAGTTCGTCCAATGTGTGGATGATGTGGAAATATTGTGAGCAGACATGGATTTTTATGGTGGGATCCAACATCATTGATGGGGCTTTCGTAATTTAGCCATGGTTAAGCGTTGAAGCCGAGAATGTGAGCCAAAACGATATTGTTAACCATAGGTTGTGTGTCTTCCTCGTGCAACTGCACCGTGAAGTAGTTTGAGGGCGTTGTTTTGAGTGAAAGAGTTAATGGACCCGTTGCATTATAATACGCTTTTCCTTATTTTATGATTAGAGGTCGCTGCAACCAAAGCTCCCCTTTGTGGTTGAGAGGCATAGCTTTGTCAGTAGTTGTTTCCATCACTTTAGCTTCCATATGAGCCATAAGAAATTCTGTTGTTCCATATAGAAGATATAAAGAAACTCAAATATTGATTGGCTTTCATTTTCCATATATTTCGCTTTATTATTGCTTTCCACAATCCACTCTTATTGTTCCTTCGACGTACCTTTCACCTCTGAGTGAAAATTCTAATAATATATATGATTGATTTTTATCATTAATTATGTTATCACTCTGAAATTCCCAAAGGTTGTTCTTGTGTTTAAAAGAAATATCAGAGGTAACTATCAACTAATTTTGGAGATTAGGATCTAGCCTTCTTAATGGTCTGAGAGGGCTCTCTCTTAATGATTTAACTTTGTTTATTTAATATATTTTAGGCTAGTTATGTATGCTTGATTGGGTTTGTTTTGATTGATTGATTGATTGGTTTTTTCTTATTAATGGGATTAATTATTTAGATGGATTGATGCCTTTCCATTTTCCATTGGGCCATGGAGTAAATATGCTTTTAAAATAGAACAGAAAGAAATTATAAAGGAAGTGTTACAGGGTAGGATAGGTGAGTAAAATCAGATCTCAAGGTTGAATGGTGAAGTGGTTTTCAATCGGGATCAAGGATCAGTTAAGAATTCCTTAAACCAAATAATGAAGGAAGATGAAGGAGGTCAATCGGGATTAGAGAAAAATTAAGAATTCTCTAAACCAGATATCAGAAGAAAACATAAAAATGTACAAAAATTCAAAGCAGAGTGTAGATTTAAACAAATTCTGCACTAAAATTCATGTTATAGCATTCAAATTTAGAACACATAAAATTTTATGGAGTACTTAAAGAAATAACATGAACTATTGAAATGATACTTCACTGAGATAGCTCCACACATGAATCCTGTAAAGAAATGCCTTTATTACTTGTCATTTCTATCAACTGGAAATGGTAAAATAACCCTCAGGTAAATAGATCAATCAGCTATAGAAATATTCAGAAATCAACACTAATCGACCCTTGATACTTCGAATGGTGAAGTATTTATACAACACTTTACAAAATATCCTATCAACTGATTTAGGATTTATTCAAGGAAAACAAATATATTTATGCAAAAAGATAGAGACACCTATTAATTGAATTAAAGTTGTCCCTATTTTATTTGATTGATGTTATTGTTTGTTTCTTTCATTTGCTTTTCTTCTTTCATTTGTCTTCTTTCACG
The DNA here is from genome assembly GCA_034641835.2 of Pinus albicaulis. Taxonomy (NCBI): domain Eukaryota; kingdom Viridiplantae; phylum Streptophyta; class Pinopsida; order Pinales; family Pinaceae; genus Pinus; species Pinus albicaulis. The sequence continues at coordinate 1,320,804,206 of CM076577.1, forward strand.
CTACCTACTTCTTTCATCTGTCTTCATATGTTTGCTCTTTAACATGTATTTCTTCACGCTATTTGTTCTTTACTCCTATGCGTTCTTTCACCTGTCTGATCTTTAACCTGTCATAGTAAATCACACCATTTTTCCCATGTTTCTTCCTCTGAAATTTTTATTTTCACCATCCTCTGGTAAATCTCATCTACCTCTGTATATTTTGAAAATGTAAGCTTACTTAGAAAAAGGTGATTTACCTCATGATGGAGGTAAAAGAGATTTTCTAGAATTTGAAAGAGCACTTTGACTATGGGAATGCCTTTCAATGAAGAACTGTTGGAATTTTATTTGGCTACTTTCCTTATCTTCTTATCATAATCTTCATGCCTCATTATTTTATCATTGATTACGAGAGGATTAGGCGGAACCTTCTGTCTTAATACATCAAGCTTGTTCATAAACCTGTTCACTGCAATTTCCATTGTTTGACATTTATCCTCAAGTTGTATCATCATATTTCTCTTGGAAATCACTTTCTTCACCTCTAAGATAGTCTCTGTTATGTCAGTTATCCCAAGTTCTTCTAATTCATGCTTGTTTTTAGAATTTAGGATTTTTATTATTTCAGAGGCTTCCTCTAGTTTCTTTCCAAGATCTGCTTTGACTTTTTGAATTGCATTACCAACTTCCTTTACCAAGTAATTCTTATCAAATATAACTTGTATAGAAGGCCAAATATCATTAAATGGGTTAATGATATTGTCCCACTGATCAGGTGATCATGTCCTAAGTGAAAAAAATGCTCAAATTTGGAACTTCTCAGAACTAGTAATAAATTGATCGATCGGATAGTGTTCGTCATTACAATCCTAACGCCATGAACGACACTCAAATCCGATGTCGAATTTGGAATATATTCAAGTTTTAATTTTGCCCAGTAACCTTCAAAACAACACTTTGGAAGGCAAAAATGGCACATTCAGAAAATTATTTTCTTTAGCAAAATTTCATTTTTTATTAAAAAATGGATGGCCTATCAGTAGGTGCCATGTGGCCTGCGCGGAGGCTGCCACATGGCCCCAGGCCTATTTGTTCAATGTGTTAAATTTTTTTTGAAGTTTAAAAATTATTCGGTCATTGGGCCGACCCGGCCCGACCCGACCCGGGTGGGCACGGGTCATCCGCAGGCGGTGTCTACCCACGGGTTGGAGCTGAACAGAACCTGGTTGAGCAGTGAACGTGGCAGTGTTGAGCATTAAACGACGTTGGTTGGTTGTGAACGTTCATGGGTCAGCTGTACACACGGGCGAAGTTGTGAACGCAATGGCGGGTGGTGTGTGAACGTGTCGGGTAGAGTATGGTTGAATGTGCACGTGGGTCAGCACTGCACAAAGGAGCGGAACCTGAGCCTTATCTGACCGGTGGTCATGCCGACGGCTCCGGCCTTAACCACTGCAATGCGACCACTACTCTTTGACATTTAATGCCTCCCTAACCGCGTGGAAAACTGGAGCAGAGCCCCAAAATTCAGCGGTAATCACTATTTTAGTGAAGTTAACTCCAGTCCTTCCAAGTTTGGTGGAGGGTTTTTAGGCCAAACTGGACAAAACTTCAGTTGGGCATAACTTTCACTAGACAAAACCTTTTGGAGCGATTTTTTTTTATTTCAGGTATTTTGAGCATTACAGAGCTAATGGGATAGGTTGCAGAGTAAACAGAGCTGATATTCAGGTACTTTCTCAGCAGAGAAGCTTGAAGAGCCATCAGGGCCTAGGGAGTGTTGGAGCTATTTTGGGCTATGGTTAACCATTGGAGGTGAAACAAAAGCCAATATTTACTGTTTTCTATGTTTTGAACTCATTTCCACAGCTTATTTTTCCTGCTTAGGCTTTCTTATCACTGTATAACAAATTTGAGCATCTAATAAGAGCAAGGACATGCCCATTTGGGGGCCTTGGACCCGGCAGATGTAGCCCAAGAGGGGTGAACTGCCTCATCAGCTGCTATGTTATATTATGTGATTTTATCTTGCTGTGTTTTTTAGATTAAGTATGTTAAACAGTAAAAAGAAATAACACTCCTTCACACATAAGACTCAGAAATTTACCAAAACACTTTGTTTCACTTGCAAGACTATCTAAACTCTTTGCACACCTTTTTTATGGAAATGAATACCTTGAACAAAAAATACAAGTAGTTTCACTTTTAGATCATTAGTATTAACTTCTAAAATTTCTAAAGACAGAGTCTGTAAAGGGCCATGTAGCCTCTGGATCTCATCCTTTTATCAAAGGTGACATATCCAATAAATGCCCCTATAGTCAATCTCTGGAACAAATATAAGAAGTTGCATTTTCAGATCAGTTGGTATCAGAGCTATGGTTTTGAGCTAGAGTTTTTACTCAGCATTTTTTTTGTGCAAATATTAAGTCATTTGTTTGCAAGTTTTGATGTTGACTAGGTTAAAACTCAAGAGAGGTGAAGGAAACTTGGTTAGTGCACCAACTAATCCACAACCAAGAAGGGTTAGAGAACCACCTCCAAGAACCCTAGAAGCAGCTACAAGCATTTCTTCAAGAGAAGGTGAAACTCCTGAAGAGATGGATCCCAAGGAAGAAGAAAGGGTATTTCGGAAAGCTTTCTTGGATATGACTGAAATGCTAAGGATCCTCTATCAAGAATGAAATGATAGGATTGCTAGAGAAGGGTCTAAAAACCAAAAGGAAGGAGAGGATTCCTCAGGAGGAAAGAAGGGTAATGATCAGTCAAAGAAAGGGAATGGAGGAAATGGTGATCCACCATCTCCATCATCATCCTCTTCCTCAACTTTGGTAAATCAGTCACATAAGTCGAAAACCACTATTAAAAATCATTTTTTAAAGCTTGATGTCAAATTTGAATCGCCAATGTTTAACGGTGAAGTGAATGCAGAGAAATTAGATAATTGGATCAGACAATCGGAATTCTATTCAAGGATTCAAAAGCTGCATGATGATGACAACAAAATACAACTAGCCTCGCTAAGGATGGATGGAGCAGCTTTGGTATGGTGGGAAGCCAATACCAAGGAGGAAATCAAGAAACATGGTAAGATTACTCTATCATGGACTGAATTTATTACTGTAATCAAGAAGAAATTTTATCCTCTTGCTCATCTTCAAAAGGATATAATGAATTGGAAAAACTTTATACAACTTAAGGGACAAAATATGCAAGATTATACCCAGGAATTTAGGAGAAGAGCACTCTTATTAGGGGTAGAATTACAAAGTCAAGATACTTTGCTGAAGTATATAGGTGGATTGCATAGTTACCTTAAACACACTAACTTTATGTTTAATCCTACTAGTCTAGACGAAGTTTGTTGACAAGCTACGCATTTAGAGGCTAGAGGGAAAAACACTTTTGATGAGGGTAGAAACAAGCCTTTCAAAGGGAAGAACAAAAATAAAAACTTTAAGGGAAAAGGTAAAAATAATGCATCTATCAAACAAGAGGATGAAAATTTCATTTGTAAACATTTTTCAAGAGAGGGCCATGAAGAGAAAAACTATTGGAAATTACATCCTGGAAAAAGAAACCAGTTTAACAAAAACAAGGAAAAGAAGAAAACTGCAGCTACTACAACTACACCTCAAGATTTAGGTGATGATTCAGGGGATGAAACCGAAATTGCAGCCATGTGTTTGAAAAGTATGAAAGGAAAGGAAACTGAAACTAAAGCAAGCACTAGTACTTCAAACTGTCATGTACAAGCTCCTAGTGAGGAAGAAAGAATTGAATTGTTCCATGTGAGGGTAGTCTCAAAACATACTAAAATTGACACACTGTTTGACAGCGGGTCACAGGTAAATCTTATATTAGAAGACTTGGTAAAATAGCTAAGACTTGAGACCATTCCACATCCAAAGCCTTATCCACTTGGGTGGATATGCAAGGATGTAAACTTACAAGTCTCAAGAAAGTTCATATTGCGATTCGCCGTAACTGCACACTTTATTGACACAGTTGAACTTGATGTGGTGCCACTTGATATATCAGGAATTGTTTTAGGAAGTCCTTACTGATTTGACAGGAAAGTAATCTTCCATCACCATGAAAAAAAATATCATCTCTTTAAATATGGCAAGGAGTTCATTATCAGAGCACATCGCAGGAAGACAAATATAGCGATGGTAAATGTGGGACAGGTAAAAAGGCTAGTCAATTCTAGCAAGAGTTTTGTACTTCTTATGGTTAAGCCCAAGGTTGATATGAATCATGAGTCATTTGAAAATTGTGATTCCAAGCTTAAATCAGATTTATATGATGTAGTTGATGCACAGCATGAGATGTTTCAAGAACCGACAGGTTTACCTCCTAAAAGGGAGATTCAACATGAAATCCATTTACATCAAGATTGTCCTCTTCCCAACATTGGCATGTACCACTTGTCTATCATGGAGAATGCTGAAATCAAGAGGTAAATTAAAGACTTGTTGGACAAAGGATTCATAAGACCAAGCACTTCGCCATGTGGGTCACCAACAGTGTTGATTCCAAAGAAATATGGAACTTGGCGCATGTGTGTGGACTTCAGGGCATTGAACAAAATAACGGTAAATAATCGTTACCCACTTCCAAGGATAGATTATTTGTTGGATCAGCTGAAAGATGCTAAATATTTCAATAATTTGGACTTATGTAGTGGTTATCATCAAGTTAGAATTGCAAAAAGTGACATCTGGAAGACAACATTTAAAACCAAACAAGGACTCTTTGAGTGGCTTGTTATGTTGTTTGGCTTATGCAATGCACCTGCAACTTTCATGCGGGTAATGGATGATGTCTTATGTCCTTTTCTTGATGATTTCGTTATTATCTACTTAGATGACATCTTAATTTTCAGCAAGACTAGAGAAGAGCATGTCATGCATGTTAAGAAAGTACTTGATGTTTTGAAGAAAAATCAGTTATTTCTTAAAATGTCAAAGTGTGAATTTGGAAAGAGTTTTTTGGTTTATTTAGGACACATGGTAGGAGGAGGCGCTTTGAGAATTGATCCTTCCAAAGTAGAAGCCATTGTGAATTGGCCTACTCCCAAATCCATTACATAGGTAAGAATTTTTTTGGGTGCAACTCAGTATTGGAGGAAGTTTATTTCTAACTTCTCTGCCATAGCAGCTCCTATGCATGCAGTGACTAGTGTGAAGTGTGCTTTCCAATGGGAAGGAAAGCAACAGAAAGCTTTTGAGTCTTTGAAAGAGAAGATAAGTTCAGCTCCGGTTCTTGCATTACCGGACTTGAGACATCCATTTGAGATTCAGACAGATGCAAGCGATTACGCCATGGGTGCAGTTCTCTTACAGCATGGTAAGCCTATTGCATTTCATTCTGAGACATTTAATGGTGCTGTTGTGAATTATCCTACATATGATAAAGAGTTGTATGCGTTGGCACAAAGTGTCAAAAAATGGAAACACTATTTGATGGGCAAAGAAACAAATTTTCATACCGACCATCAGCCTTTACAATTCTTGCAATCGCAAAGTAAATTGCAGCAGTCACGGCATTTCAGATGGATGGGATTTCTACAACAATTTCACATGGTAATAAGGTACAAGAAAGGTATTTACAACAAGGTTGTTGATATTATTTCAAGGCATATTATTAGTGCTAGTACTTTTCTTAAGAATGATTATATTGTGCATGAGAGCTACATAGAACAATATGCATCAGATGTTGATTTTAACGATGTGAATGCTAACTTGAGTGAAGGGAATCATGTTGAGGAGAATGATTATCATTTGCATAATAATTTGATGTTTCATATGGGCAAGTTATGTATACCACAGGGGGAGAGATTAAGCATGATGAGAGAGGCTCATTCTTCTCTCATAGCTGGACATTTCGGGGTAAGAAAAATGGTGGCACATTTACAAAGGTATTGTTATTGGCCTCACATGGTGGATAGTGTTTCATGTTTCATTAGAGGTTTTTCATTATGTGCTACAAGTAAGCCTAGAAATAGGAAGCTTGGTTTATATGCACCATTTCTGGTACCTTCTAGACCATGGGAAATTGTTTCTATGGATTTTGTTGGAGGGCTACCATTATCTAGAAAGTAGCATGATTATATTTATGTAGTAGTTGATCGTTTCAGCAAGATGTCTATTCTTATGCCTTGTAAGAAAACTATAACTGCTGAACAAACTGCTGATTTATATTTTCAACATGTATGGGTTCATTATGGCTTGCCTACTTCTATTGTTAGTGACAAGGATTCCAGATTTGTGGGGAAGTTTTGGTCCAATTTATGGAAGATGATGGACACCAAGTTGAAGAAGAGTATTGCTTTCCATCTGCAAATCGATGGCCAAACAGGGGTACTAAACAGAACCATTGTACATCTTTTGAGAGGTTATTGCAGCAAGCATCCCAAGCTTTGGGATGAGCATTTGCATTACATTCAACATGCTTACAACTGGGCAAGCACTCTTCTACAAATACTTCTCCTTTTGAAGCTTGTTTTGGGTATTTGCCTAGGTCACCTTTAGATTTTATTCTTGAGAAGGATGTGGCCATTGATGGTCATAGTGAAATTGACAAAGCTCACATGTTCATTGAAAGAATTCAGCTCATACATTAGCAAGTTCAATAATAGCTTGAAAAAAGTCAAGGCAAGTACAAGGAGAGGCATGATAAACACAGAATTGATCATAAGTTTCAATAAGGGGATGAGGTATGGTTGCATATTAGTAAGGAAAGAATGCAAGAAGAAGGTAAAAATTTGAAGCCTATTCGTTATGGTCCATTCAAGATCCTTAAGAAAGTTGAAAATAATGCTTTTCAATTATATTTTCCTTCATACATGCAAATGTATTCTGTTGTGAATGTGGAAAATTTACGTTTGTATGGACCTCCTTTAATTGCTGATATTGAAAGTGACATTCAACTACCATCCATAGAGTATTTCTCACCAAAACTTTTGGATGAATTGAAAGAGGATGCTATCCTTGACAGAAGGACACACACTTCGAGGAGGGGAAATGTTGATTATGTTCGGGTTGGTATTAAAGGCAACAAACCGAGTAAGGAAAAGTGGATTGAGGTGGAAAAGGTGAGGGACCTGTACCCTCATCTTCTTAACAGGTAATTGAAGGTTTTTGGGGTCCAAAAGCTTCCCAATGGGGAGGTATGATCAGGTGATCATGTCCTAAGTGAAAAAAATGCTCAAATTTGGAACTGCTTAGAACTGGTAATAAATTGATCGACCAGATAGTGTTCGTCATTATGATCCTAACGCCATGAACAACACTCAAATCTGATGTCGGATGTGGAAGATATTCAAGTTTTAATTTTGCCTAGTAACCTTCAAAATAGCACTTTGGAAGGAAAAAATGGCACATTCAGAAAATTATTTTCTTTGGAAAATTTTCATTTTTTATTAAAAAATGGATGGCCTATTAGTGGGTGCCATGTGGCCTACCCAGAGGCTGCCACGTGGCCCCAGGCCTATTGGTTCAATGTGTTAACAAAAATTTGAAGTTTAAAAATTATTTGGTCATTGGGCCGACCCGACCCGACTCGACCTGGGTAGGCACGGGTCACCCGCGGGTGGTGTCTACCCGCAGGTCGGAGCTGAACGGAACCTGGTTGAGCAGTGAATGTGGCAGTGTTGAGCATTAAATGACGTCGGTTGGTTGTGAACGCTCATGGGTCAGTTGTGCACGCGGGCGAAGTTGTGAACGCAACGGCGGGTGGTTTGTGAACGCGTTGGGTGGAGTATGGTCGAACGTGCACGTGGGTTAGCACTGCACGAAAGAGCGGAACCTGAGCCTTATCTGACCAGCAGTCATGCTGACGGATCCAACCTTAACCACCGCAATGTGACCACTACTCTTTGGCAATTAATGCCTCCCTAACCAAGCGAAAAACTGGAGCGGAGCCCCCAAATTCGGCGGTAATCACTATTTTAGTGAAGTTAACTCCAGTCCTTCCAAGTTTGGTGGAGGGTTTTTAGGCCAAACTAGACAAAAATTCAGTTGGGCATAACTTTCACTAGAAAAAACCTTTTGGAGCAAAATGTTTTTTTATTTCAGGTATTTTGAGCATTCCAGAGCTAATAGCACAGGTTGTAGAGCCAACAAAGCTGATCTTCAGGTACTTTTTCAGCAGAGAAGCTTGAAGAGCCATTAGGGCCTAGGGAGTGTTGGAGTTTTTTTGGGCTATGGTTGACCATTGGAGGTGAAAAAAAGGCCAATCTTTACTGTTTTTTGTGTTCTGAACTCATTTCCATAGCTTATTTTTCCTTTTTAGGCTTTCTTATAATTGTATAACCAATTTTAGCATCTAATAAGAGCAAGGGCATGCCCATTTGGGGGCCTTGGACCCGACAGATGTAGCCCAGGAGGGGTGAACTGCCTCATCAGCTGCTGTGTTATATTATGTGATTTTATCTTGCTGTGTTTTTCAGATTTAATATGTTAAACAGTAAAAAGAAATAACACTCCTTCACACATAAGACTCAGAAATTTACCAAAAACACTTTGTTTCACTTGCAAGACTATCTAAACTCTTTGCACACCTATTTTATGGAAATGAATACCTTGAACAGAAAATACAAGTAGTTTCATTTTCAGATCATTAGTGTTAACTTATATAAGTTCTAAAGACAGAGTCTGTAAAGGGCCAAGTAGCCTTTGGATCTCATCCTTTTATCAAAGGTGACATATCCAATAAATGCCCCTACAGTCAATCTTTGGAATAGATCTAAGAAGTTGCATTTTCAGATCACCCACAGTTATTGTTTTGCTTGGGCTAAAGGCTCTGTTAATGTCAATTCCTTTTCTAATTTTTGGATTATGTCATTCAATTTTTTGGATTTCTATGTTTCAGCTTTATGCATTACTTGAGCCAATTTATTTTCATCTTCTAAACTTTTTACTTGTTCTTTGAGCTTATTGATTTCAATAGTTTTAATTGACATATCTTGCATTTATTTGATCAATTTGTTGGCCTCATCAGTGGGATGGGTTGTTGGTACTGTTGATGATGTTGTTGGTGTAGTAGTTGGAACTTCTGTTGATATTGGAATTGTTGTAGTTAATGGAGCTACTATAGACAATGGAGCTAATGTAGAAGCTATAGGAATAGCAGTAATGGTAACTGCTTCCATGTTGGCTTGATTTTCCTACACGAGTTTGTCCATTTCAGTTTCCATTTCTTTCAGTTGAGCTGTCAACTGAATGATGAGATTCATCATTTCATCTTTTTTATTATCATTTTCCAAAACCTCTTTGGTTTATGGGTTCTCTGTATTTGGTAACTTCATATATTTCTTTAGTGTAGCTATGTTTGCATTCTTATTCTTTATTAATTCTTTTGTTGCTTTAATGTCTTTTGGATTATAACCAACTTCTATTACCAAATCTTCAAGTGACTTTATCATGTTATCCTTTGCTTGCGATGAAGATTTCTCTAGCTTTAACTATGTCTTTATATTTTCTAGAGAATTTTGTAACTTCCGGACACTTAAAGCTTTGTGTGTCATGGTGGCATAGATCATTTCTCCTGCCTGTTTGTGAAACACAATCTGGTTTATTGGATGCACATATTTGTCAAGAACTTCAAAGGTTGTCTTCTTATAATATTCTGATGTTTTTGGGGCCTGCACTTTTGGCTGTAGAAATTTCATTTTCATATTTCTAGTTTTTTAGTCAAAAGCTGAAAGCAATTTGTTTTGGTCACTGGGATTTTTCTTCCAGTACTGGGCATATGTTACAACCTTTAATGCTTCATTTCTTATTTGATCTCTTTGCATTTCTCCATGAAATATTTCTCTTTCTAAACTGGTTTTCTAGATGGTGAAACCTCTGCACTATTTTGTATCTGAATGATTTGTGCACTGGAAGTTGAAGGCATATGTGTTTCTTCTGAAATTGTTGGAGGTGCATCATCTCTAACAATATATGTTTCAAATTTTTTAGCTGTTTCCAACTGTCCCAACTGTCTCTTCCTACTCTATCACTGTATTTAGCTTGGTCTTCTTTCTATACATAAGCTTGAACTTAGTATCAGAAGTAGTTTCTACAAAATAAGAGCCTTCTTCTCTTGCCCTCTTTGAATTTTTGTCCTATGGGGCCAGAGTAAGCATGATGGAACTAGTATCAACTTGCTTCTCCACCTCCTGTAAATTATTTTCCAACCACTCTGACTGTTTGGAATACTTTTCAATTTCAGGCTTTAGCTCATGAATGAAAGGGGTCAATTTGACCTTGACTCTTAATTTATGTATGACACCCAAGGGATCATATTGCCATTTGAAACTACTACCGAGCTTAAATTCTTGTAAACATTTGTCTGCTTGCTGTCTAACATTCCTACTATTACATATAAAAGGTCCTAGCTAGTTTTTAATCTTGAATTGAGTGTTTTTTTTAGCTGAAAGGAAATTGACTTCATATAAATTCAAGATTTGTCTAATGTATTCTAAAGAAAATATCCTCATTGGGAGGTATTTGGGAAGATTGTATGGAGTTATCTAGCTTCCATACACTCTGATTTTTGTATGATTTTGGTATAAATACCCGTCTCCTATTTTACTCTGATCTGAAAGCTATAAAACCTTTTTGATTTCTTTACTGATTCTAGGCCGAATTTTACTGCTAAGTATGTTAGCAATTGGATAAACAAAATAATCAATGAAGTCTTTGAAGTTGAATTCAATGGAATCCTTTCTAATCAAGGATTTCCAAAAGACAACAGATTGGGGATTACCCTTTGTGTCCAGTTTTTGTAGGTTAACTGCAAAACTTTCTAATTGGAAATATATAAACATATGAAACAAAACTTCGGAGTATTGGAATACTCCTTCTTCTGGTAATTTGACCAACTGATCATGGATTGCATCTGCTAGGTATTGGGCAAAATTGAAGTTTGTAGCTGGAGGCTGACCTGGGAAAAATATGGATAGGAAACCAAGAATAGATGCATCTACATGCTCATTAGTGAAATAACCTAAAATACATGACAACATGGTAAAAATTTGTCTGGTTCTTTCTGAAAACATGGAAGCTGAGTATGGAGGATTATTTTTAAGGGTTTCTACTAATGGAGGGAGGAAATTCTGAAAGATTTGGAATATTTTAGGAAAGTCCAGCTTTAATTAGATTTTAGTAAGGGTTTCAAAAGAGAATGGCACTTCATCAAGTTGAGGTTGAATCTGTAGCATCAGATTGATGGATTGAGTAGTGATTATGAATAGGATTTCTTGGTTTGGGGTAACTATAGCTCTTTCATTGGGAAAATAGCTTATTTGGCATAGTATGATGAGTTCAGGGAACTGATAGGTTTGTGGGAATATGTATTTAGGTAGGTTTGAGTCCCATAAATGAATATCATCTGCTTGATCAATAAATTTAACATGGCTCCAGTAGTGGAGCTCCAAAAGGTTATAATTAGTCATTTTATCATTGATTTTGTAGTCTTTATCGGCCAAAGGGGTGTGGTTGATATCTAAAACTGGTGGTTGAAGAGGGTTTATCATCTGAATGGTTTGGGAAGCCATTAATGCATTTAATTTATTAATTTCTATGCTTAATTGATGAAGGTAGGTATTTAGGATTACCTGGAATATTGAAGTTTTGGTCTTGGAAGGGGTCCTGGCAAATGCGGGCTTCAATTTTCAGTCGGCAATGGCTTTCATGTCTCTTTTTCGCAAATAATAGAAACAGTGAAATAATTGTTACGGGTTGAGTTTTATTACTTTTGAATTTTGGGGCTTATCGCAATGGCGCGAGGGTGGATTATTTCAAATAATGGTGGTTTCATCGCATGCGCGGAAGTGGTTTATCACATAGAAAAAGGTGTTTTGGCGGATTATCGCACGCAAAAAGGTGGTTAGGCAGTTTGGGGAATGGGGGGTGCAATAAAATATGGTGGCACCATGTGGCAAGGGAGGGGGTGGATAAAACCACCCATTTCGCACCCCCCCCCATTGGTTTTAAATATCGGACATCGGAGGGTGAAAAAATGCTTATTGGTCATTAGATCTAATGAATGATGATCGGGCGGTTGGATGAGTTGGGTGTTTTCATGTGGTGGGGTCGGGTAAATTACTTATGCGAAGGGGTAAATATAAAGTGGGTCGGGGATAATATATGCGAAGGGTTTTAATATAAAGATGGGTTGGGGATAATATATGCGAAGGGTTAAAATGATAGTGGAGGGTTTTAATATAAATATGGGTCGAGGATTATGTATTAAACGGGGGGTTTATGAAATATATTAGGCGGTAGGTTAAAATGAAATAATGGGGGTAAGGGAAATATATTAAGTGGGGGGGTTAATTTAAAAGGGGAGTGGAGCCTAATAATATATTTTGTGCTTTAAACTTTGGATAAGTGGGTTTTTCATGTTTTTATAAAAAGGAAGAGTTAGTAAAGGGGAAGGGGTTTTTAGTTAGGGGAAATGGTTTCCAAGAAAGGAAAGAGGGATTTAGCATAAGGGGAAGGTGTTAGAAGGATATTAGTGACAAGAGATAAATCAAATGATGTTTTCCATAACTTTTGAAAGTTTCATACCTACCCTTTATTTATCCTAACATTTTTTATTTCCTTCATTGGGTGCATTTGAGCTTGTTGACCCTTTTATTTTCTTTTGATAAGCAAACTAACTTATTTATAACCTTATATCTTCCAATGGCTCAGATTAAACTTATGAGTTTATTTTTATTCTCTACCTAACTACTGATCTACTAAGATTAAATGGTTTGGCCAGATCTTTATTCACTAACTATCATGACATGAAATTTAAATGCATGAATAAATCAAGATTAAACTTAATGCTCATCATGAATTGTGGCATTTTGAACAAGCTACACATAATTTTATTTGCAAAAGTAAAGTAAACTAAGAGTAGTGGCATTTGAATGTGCAACACTTTCATAATTTAATTTTGTTTCTTTTTGGTGGGGATCATACTTTATATATATTTTTATCTTTCTTTCTTTTGGTCCTTCGATTTTTCTTTTAAGACATACCCTCTTTTCATTTTTTAATATGGAAAACATTTGCAGAAAGAAAAGGTATGTACAATATTATAAACTTAACATAGTCAATTCAAAATTATGATCCCTATTATTATAGGACCCTAATAAATTATAATATTTTTTTAATAAAATTCATTCAAATATTATTATAAAAAGTGATTCCATTAGTACCTTAGATTACTACATACATAACCTCTAGCACATCTTTTTCTAACCTCAAAATGCATCTTTTTCTAGCCTCTAGATGCATGTTACACTTATAAATCAAACAATATAAAGGTTTCAATTAATAATGTTATACAATAAATTATATAACTAATTAATCTACATCTGTAAGAATATTTTTCTTTATAATGATGATAAAACAATTTTTATTAAAAAACCACTAAGCATTATATATATATATATATACATTTTTACTTCATTTACATTAGAAATGAAAACATATATTTTAATACATACACATATACATCCACACACCCCACACATATATCATATCAGTTTTCTTTATTAAAAAAGTTAAATAAAATTTTAAAGAAAAAAATATTAGATAGCATTTTTGGGATTCAACTGTGTTAAGTAAATCATTAATCTATGACCATTTCCATGAGAGGTAGTCGTAACTGACTAATTTCTCATGATTTTTGAATAGTCCTCTTAGCACTCATTACATCGAGTGATGCTCACAGGGGTGAAGAAGTGGGATTGAAACTAGTGAAATGAATCAGATAGCATCAATCATCACTTCTAGGGATTGCACCAGTAACCAAGACTTCCCGAGAGGTCACCCATCCCAGAACTCATGTGGCTCAAGTGCGCTTAAATATGGAGTTTTCCCCACAATCAAGCCCACTTAGTTTGCTACCCCATTTGCAAAAATTTAGTAAGTATTGTGCCTCATGTACCATTCAAGTAGAGATCCCTTTACTCTTTGTATTTTTAAGTATGAGGGGTTTCCACAATGCATTATATTAGATATCATTTTTGGGATTCAACTGCGCTAAGTAAGTCATTAATCTATGACCATTTCCATGAGAGGTAGTCGTAACTGACTAATTTCTAATGATTTTTGAATAGTCCACTTAGCACTCATTGCATTAGGTGATGCTCACAAGGGTGAAGAAGTGTGATTGAAACTAGTGAAATGAATCACATAGCATCAATCATCACTTCTGGGGCTTGCACCTTGTAACCAGGACTTCCCGGGAGGTCACCCATCCTAGAACTCCTCTGGCTCAAACGCGCTTAACTGTGTAGTTTTACCCACAATCAAGCCCACTTAGCTTGCTACCCCATTTGCAAAACCTTAGCAAGTATTGTGCCTCATGAACCATTCAAGTAGAGAACCCTTTACTCTTTGTATTTTCAAGTATGAGGGGTTTCCACAGTGCAATATTATATTAGATATCATTTTTGGGATTCAACTGCATTAAGTAAGTCATTAATCTATGACCATTTCCATGAGAGATAGTCATAACTGACTAATTTCTCATGATTTTTGAATAGTCCACTTAGCACTCATTGCATCAGGTGATGCTCATAGGGGTGAAGAAGTGGGATTGAAACTAGTGAAATGAATCACATAGTTTCAATCATCACTTCTAGGGCTTGCACCCAGTAACCAAGACTTCCCGAGACTTCCCGGGAGGTCACCCATCCCAGAACTCCCCTAGCTCAAGCGTGCTTAACTATGGAGTTTTCCCCACGATCTAGCCCACTTAGCTTGCTACCCCATTTGAAAAACCTTAGAAAGTATTGTGCCTCATGAACCATTCAAGTAGAGATCCCTTTACTCTTTGTATTTTTAAGTATGAGGGGTTTCTGCAGTGCATTATATTAGATATCATTTTTGGGATTCAATTTTGTTAAGTAATTCATTAATCTATGACCATTTCCATGAGAGGTAGTCATAACTCACTAATTTCTCATGATTTTTGAATAGTCCACTTAGCACTCATTGCATCAGGTGATGCTCACAGGGGTGAATCATCATCATCATCATCATCATAATATATATATATGATGATGATGATGATGATGATTCACCCCTGTGAGCATCACTCGAATCCTGAATTAACACAGTATCCTGGTATTATATCTTCAGTGAGATATTAATCTCAGCCAAGACATTCAAATTAATAATTTCTTAAATACCCTAAGTTAACGGTACCAACATGCCCTTCTGTAAAACTTAGTAGAACTCAGTGGATTTATTTATCTGAAATCGACTAATGTTGTCCTCCCTACTGTGGATGAGGCAATTATGTCCTCATCCCCCTCCACCCCCCCGTGATCCACACTTGAGTCAAATAGAACTATGAAGAGATCTCGGGACTCCAGTCCAATCTATTTTCTGGAAGAATTCGGGATTGTTGAGAGTATTTCCACTAGTCTCTACCAGCTCGGGAAATTCACACTCTCTCCTATTTTCCTTCACTTAGCCTCTAATAGATTAGAACCCCTCTTCCTCACATGGATGTTGCTTTATCCACAGATGATCCGATCACGGGTCGAGTACTACCCAACCATCACGTGTACGGTACTAAGATCTTTTAAAACGACTATGGCTTATACAGGTTCAAATGAGCATGTTAGAGCATACACATATTAACATGAACTAAACATAATCAGGAAGCACATAACACATAAGCGAAAGACAACCAAATTGATAACGGAGTTCACCCCTCCAACTCACTGGGGTTACATCTCCGGACCTGCTTCAATTGGAAGGCAGATCCTTTATATTTCATCTTCAAATTAAGCTTTCATACATTCCAATTCCATGGCTGAGCATTAGCCAAGCACTATGGCTTTCAAAGGCTAAGTTTCTTGTCCTTTCTCCTCTCCCTTTTCAAAGGCTCACATTATGAGTTTATATAGTTTTTCCCCATAACTCCTCAATCCACAATAGTAGGATCTCAAGACATTTTAAGGAAAGACAAACTCCATGATTCTAGGACTTTAAAACTTACTCAAGGCAAAAATGGCAAACCCAACTTCAAGGATCTTAACCATGCCAAGAAAGCTCAACCTCTTAATGAGAAATAGCAAATTAGTTGTGAGGTCAACTCTCACATAAAACTAATTTCTCAAATGGAAAATAAGTGAATATTTTGGTGAGTCATTTTCCACTCACATATAACATTATCCACTTCATAATTTTTAAATGAAATAATGAATTAATTTACTCATTACTTTGTCACCCATCATAAAGTGTCTTCATGGTGCATGAGTAAACTTCTTTGTTGGTGGAGATCCTCCTGGATCAAACCTCCCCGAAAAGAAAACTTTTGGTCTCCAAAAGTATCAGCTTCAATCAACTCAACTGTATGAAAATGTCTCTGAAAGGAAAATTCCATCATGACTCCTTCACCTACTGTTCTTCGGAATCGGAAGATAATGCCAACACCTGCAACTGTTGCAACACAAATGCCTGAAAAGGCACATTCCTGCAAGATTCCTTCACCTCAGTCCTTCAGAATCGGAATGCAAAATCCCACATCTGCATAAAGCTGCAACACAAATGTCTGAAAAAGGAACATCCCTCCAAGATCCCTTCACCTCAGTCCTTCAGAATCGGAATGCAAAAGTCCACATCTGCATAAAGCTGCAACCTGTAGCTGATCATACCTGTTTACAACACTTGCCAAGGGTTCATTGGTCAAGTTTACCTGCCAAAATGGCTTTAGGACAATTTCCTGATCCCATTTGCTTACAAAGATGCCAACAAGGCTTAATGCGTAAAAATACGCCTCTCACTCTCACTCTCCCTTACATAAGAGTGGCTAAAAACAAGCCTTTTCCAATGCTTCATAAGCATATTTTACATCGTCTCTTTCATCGTTGGCCACTTTGGCCTTTTACATGTCATTCAACCATTTACATGCAAAAAAAATTTTAATGCCAACCATGGCCTCTTACATGGAAATTACCAAGTAATGTAATGTGACAAATATGTGCTCAATGGAACAATATACAAATAGTTCAAAAAAAAACCCCTTTTAACATGCAACATCAATTTTCATATCATCTGGTTTTACGACGAAGGGACACAACTCATTATACGACTTTTCAACCAGAAGTCTATTTATTCTACATGCATCATACCATATATCGCGATAGAGATCAGGGTGCAGTAATGCTATTTTGACCTTGTCGAAAACTAGTTTGAGCACAGACAGCGGGATCTGATTCTCCAGCTTCAGAATGTCACTCTTTATTTGGATGCCATAGGCACGGCGATCGGGACCAAATAAGAATTGGAGAATAAAGAAGGAATCGACGGCCATCATAAGAGCAAGGTCATCACGGTACTCGTCGTCCGTCATGTTAGACCAGTCATAGAAGCTCTCGATATGCGGCCGCATCACTTCGATCTCATGAACCATATCATCATCCAAACTCAACGACCTGTTGGCGGCCTGGATGTTGACGAGTTTTTGCCAGAGTGTGGCAGCCGACTTGAC
Organism: Pinus albicaulis; assembly: GCA_034641835.2. Lineage (NCBI taxonomy): Eukaryota > Viridiplantae > Streptophyta > Pinopsida > Pinales > Pinaceae > Pinus > Pinus albicaulis. The sequence goes on from CM076577.1 coordinate 1,320,821,684, forward strand.
TTTGTAGCCCTCGTTGGTGGAGTTGTTCATCATGATCAAGTCATCACACAGCGAATCTGTATCAGGCTTACGAAAGTGATTTGCCCGAGTGACACAAAATGGGGAATGTAGGCAGCTTCATCCTTTTTCCGCAGAGTCTCAGATACGTGCAGATGTCTATGCCGCGCACTGCTTGCAGGTACCTTACGGCATATTTTCCTAACAAGCATTTGCCTAACTACTACTCCCCACCTGGCCATGACAATAGCATTTGCTTAACCCTTCCTGCATCCAAATAGATTTTCGAAGCGCTATATATATAGATATGCATATTCAAATGCATACTTGGCAATCCGCTCTGAACAGAACTTTGTTATTACCTTTAGACTTTCGACGACGCCCAGAACGACCTCGTGTTCCAAACCAGAGTACTCGCCCTCGGTGTTCTCTCTGATGACGACAATGTTCACATTGTCGTGCCTGGTGGAGAGGCCGGGGAGATTCGAACAGTGAACAAGGGAAGCGGAAAGATCCAATTCTTGATTAGCTTATCATTTGGACCAGGTTTACGTCCAATGCACTGTGCAATGATTTCTGCTAGTGCGTCTGCAGCCATTTTTTTGTAACACCTCTTCCTGTTCCCTTTTCAGAGCAGCCATCAGTGGTTGAATAACTGGATTTAACCTAGCAGGCAATTCCACCATCCAAAAAACTGCACCTGACATGAGGGCCGAAACGCTAACATGCAAATTGCCCTGAACAGTTTTCAAATAACCTGCAGTGGCCAAAACTCGTTGCCTTGATGCCTCCAAACTCTCAAGAGTTTGTTTCTCCTTCCCATCTCCTGATAATGCATCCTTGGACGCTGAAAGCTTTGTGCCAAGATCAATCACGGCATCTATACCTAGCTCATCTGTTGGAGGAATTCCAGCAGCGAACACAATTTGAAAGGAACCCGAGGCATCTGCAATTCGGATCAGTGAAGCAACCTCTGCTCTCATCTTTGCATAGGTTCGTGAAAGTTCAGCATATGGAAAGGATGAATCTCGATTAGGCAGTGCAGGATCAGTGCAAGCCAGGAGATCTAAAAGTCGTTGCCTAAGAGTTTTCACAGCATCAATTGCAAAGTCCATTCTTTCCATAGGGATAGATCCACGAAGCTCTTTAAACCATGACACAACAACAAACCTAAATTCTGATTTACGCAGAGACAGAATTGACTGTTTGTCGCATCCACCACGTTGTCTACGTAACTGTTTGTTGCATCCACCACGTTGTCTACGTAACTGTTTGTTGCATCCACCACGCTGTCTGATCCCACCTCCGGTAGCTATCCACGATCACCACGCAGTCACAATCTCACGATCGATATCAGCAACCTCCACGTTGACAAAGAGCATCGCCCCTTCTTCGGTCAATGCCGTGCACAGATTCACCACATCGCCTCTGCGCCATCCAGGGAGCTGGTTACAAAAACCCTGGCGGAGATCTCGAACACATCTGCACACCGATCACGGGAAGGGATCCTCCAACATTAATGGGCAGTTACAACGGATCAACTATCGCTCCTTTATCATTGTCCAGAATGCCGATTTTGTGGCACAAAATCCGGCAATTCACTTCTATCACGGAAAACCAATCCATGAATTCCCCACCGGCCCAAATTTATCGTGGGAAATTAATTGCCTTCCCTGACTTATGCTGATGACCATAATCTTCACGTGAAAAATGTCCGCTCTCATTTCTGTTTTACTGAACGGCGATCCTTGTTTTCCAGCTATATAAGCAACTTCACCTCCGAAATCTACTCGTTTGGATTAACAATGAAGTGAAGTTGTTGGTCTTCGAGATCATTCTCGATATTCCCATGTCAGCAGTTTCAACACGCAGAGCAGCTCTGGCTGCTTAACAGGCACCGGATACACAATATCTGAAATGCAGTCGAGCCAACAACAACCTTGCCTCGGTGTTCATGCTATCGATTCCCCAAGCCAATTCAAAATTCTGCTATGTAAGCATTTGTTTTAGTTGCAGGTATTCCATGTTTCTTGCACAGGTTCTGAAGCTCTCCCGTGGAGAGACTACGATAATCTACAACTCCCATCTTTGCTACCATTAAGAGCATCAAAAGCCGGTAATTGCAGCTTATGGTTGTTGTTGTTGACAATTTCATAGACACAAAATTGCTTTTGTCTTAAAGCATTTGATGGAACTGATCTTCAATGGCTTACGAAGTGCACTAGACAACAGGTTATTCCCCAAGTTACTGACCGATTCAGCTAGAGGTCGATCAGCAGCCCCCCTTTTTTTTTCTTTTTAATCTTCAGGTCGCAATAACTTTTCCATCTGGAGGTCGTTTGACGTGATTCCAGCGTCGTTGGATTCCTCTTGTCGATCTCTTCGCGATGGTTCCATTATTTGTTGATTCCGAGTTAGAAGAATTTTGAGAATTTTCCATCAAAAGACGAATACCTGCCCCCATAAAACTCGAAATTTTGCAAAAGATCAGAAATATAACTTGTAGAAACATCATGAAATTCTTACCCAACTCGAACCAAGCATTTCTTTCTTGTAAGCGTATTTTCTGAATGGTGAATGGAGCTTTCTTCACGAGCTCTTTCGCCATATGTCTGCTTGACTCTTGGCGAATTTCGGGGTGCAACTTCCAGCACTTCTTCTCCCAATGGCCACTGATTTTGCAGAAATTGCAGAAATTAGACCGTTTCCCATTCCACTGTGTCTTCATGATAGGAGGATTTAGAACGTTCTCATTCTTCTTGGTCTCCCTTCTTGAGGGCAAATCTGTCTTCTTAACCCACTTTTTCCTTATATGATGCTTAACTACACCATAGTTAGCAGATCTATGAAAGCAATCACTTCTCTTATATGCAAAAGTAGAATTTGAATGATTGTCATACCTTCTTGGCTTGTCCTTAAATTGATGGAAACTAGGTGGCTTGATTCCTTTCTTGGAATCAGGTGATGAAGGGATGAATTTTGTTTCAGCTACCTTCGAGCATTCTCCTTCTTCATGTCAATAACCCAAACCTGCAAATGGTTGTCTTGGTACAACCTCCAATGGTTGGGTGATTCCTTGGCCATTTATGCCAAGTCCACCTCCGCTATACCCCATCTTCGTGAGGATTTTCATGCCAACATTAGTTTCATATTGAGAGAGAACAGAACTTGAAGTGACATCACATACCTCTGTTTGACATGCAACCTCTGTTGTCTCAACTTTCTGCAATTTAGACAATATCTCCTCTTTAGCTCGTAGCATCTCTTGAAGCTCCTGCTTATCGAGCAATAATCTTCGCAATTCTACATTTTCGGCTTGAAGGCTTTCGTTTATCTCTTGCAACTCTTGCAGTCTTTCAGCGTGCTTCGTTCCTTTGCCCATCCTGCAAAGCAGTCACCTGCTCTGATACCACTTGATCCGATCACGGGTCGAGTACTACCCAACCATCACGCGTACGGTACTAAGATCTTTTAAAACGACTATGGCTTATACAGGTTTAAATGAGCATGTTAGTTTGCATACACATATTAACATGAATTAAACATAATCAGGAAGCACATAACACATAAGCAAAAGACAACCAAATTTGAGCAACGAGTCACCTTCCACCATCAAGCTATTCTGGACTCTCGCTTCAATTGAAAAGGATCCTTTATATTTCATCTTCAAATTAAGTCAGCACATTCGCAATTCCGCATGGTCAAGCATTGCTACACCTATGGCTTTCAAAGGCTGCTTCGCCGTCCTTTCTCCCTCTCTCCCTTTTCAAAGGCTCACATTATGAGTTTATATGTTTTTTCCCCATAACTCCCTAATCCACAATAGGAGGATCTCAAGACATTTTAAGAAAGACAACCCATGATTCTAGGACTTTAAAATCCTACTCAAGGCAAAATGAAAACATGCTTGTGCCCTCCAACCTACATGCCAAGAACTAAATAACCTCTTAATTGTGAGAAAAGGCAATAGTTAGAGGTCACCTCATAAAACTAATTTCTCAAATGGAAAATAAGTGAATATTTTGGTGAGTCATTTTCCACTCACATATAACATTATCCACTTCATAATTTTTAAATGAAATAATGAATTAATTTACTCATTACTTTGTCACCCATCATAAAGTGTCTTCATGGTGCATGAGTAAACTTCTTTGTTGGTGGAGATCCTCCTGGATCAACAGAGGAAGGGTAACTAACTGAACTGTTTCTGTTCAACCACTTCTCAGTTGGAATACTTTTTACCATCAGTCTTTTTTCACTTTATGGAGCCACTTTCATAACTAAATTTTCATTTACCTTAAATCCAAAACACAATTAATTTTTGGTTGTTAACTAATTTCTAATAAGAAAATAAATGTCTCAGTTTTCTTTAAAACAAATTACATAACAAATAATTTGGCATTTAAGCCAGCTGTCACATACAATGTACTTATAAAACAATGCATGAATGTTGCAACCATCTAATCAATGCTCTAATATTATTTTTTGTTGGACAATGTTGCATATTCCTTTTTTGATCATTTGCATTGGATTGTAGGCATTAGAATTGTGATTTTTTTTAACTTAAAATGATTTTTTGAATATATATATATATTCAATGCTATATTCAATGCTTTGAAAAATTTGTTAGACACTTGTATTGTACAGAGTGTATTTTTCAAACTTCTAATTCCAATACATATTCATCAAAAAATTTCAAATTCATCTAGAAAATATACCCTACAATATCTCAAAACATATAATGAATATACTAAAATTCTTAAAATAATTAAAAAAAAAATTGAACATCCCTCTACTTTTTCCTCAACTTCCATCCATTTTATATAATAACATTTTTATTTCAGTGCCATATCCTACTTAACATTTAGTTGTACATTGATTAAATGTTCTTTTATGTGTCAATATATCACTTAAAGATTAAATGTTCTTTCATGTGTCAATATATCACTTAAACCAATCAAATTGTCTTTGGATTTCACACTCATACTTTTATTAGTGTCATATCATGCTTGGGATTTGATGGATTAAGCTGGATTCGATGGATTTGTGAATCATCCATGGAATATCATTGTTATATGAAATAACTCCACATTTTCTTAGAATTGCACAGTTCCTCCAAATTTGCATTGAATTCAACAGTAAGCATGAAATAATATTAGCATTAAATTGTATACTTGACCAACACCACGTAAGTTTATTTACAAGTCTGAAAAACAATTTTTCACCAAATTTTAAAATATTTTGAAATTTTAAAATTATAAAATTAAATAATGATTATGAAATTTAAATATTGCTGAATTTAAAATTATAAAATTAAATATTAATTATGAAATTTAAATATTACTATTAAATAATAATTATGAAATTTAAATATTACTATTTTTTTATGGTGAAAATTCAAAATTCTATTTATTAGTCCCTACCCAAAGGGCCGGTAGGGACTCTTGTAATCGAAATGCTTTCAAATATGAACCAGCTAAAATGAAATCAGATGTTTAAATTGAAACTAGCCTAATTTTTCTTGTAAATCCCGCCGCTTCAGAAAACCCTATATGGAAGCCTTCCCATAGCTTCAGAAAACCCTATATGGTAGCCTTCCAGGAGTCAAGTTTCATAACCTTGAATGCTTATGAATCACTGAAACCCAAGTACATCCTATCCTGTTGCTACACAGTTGCACATTGAATAGAACGGTACAAGTGGACTTCATCTTGTCTTGTTGCTGCACATTGAATAAAATGGTACAACGCTTTTTTAGAACCTCATTTTGCAAATATCCATTTATGCTTTGAATTTTTTTTTGTAATCAGACAACCCTGGATTATTAATTATTACTATTCAATATTACTATTTTGCAATGTTACTAGATAAAAAAAAAAAATCAAACTACTCTGGATCATTACTATTTAGTATTATTATTTTGAAATTTTACTCGATTATACGATGTGAGAATATACACTACTACAGTGACAATATAAAGAAATACACAAGGAAAGAAATATGTTTTCTGTATATTCTCAAATTCGAGACCAGAAATGCATCATACTAATTTTGGAAAAACAACGAAAAAAGAAAATAACAGAATGTATCCGACTTGTATGGAGGTTAACGTTGTACGGAAGAAGGTTTAGATTAAGACTCTATATTGGTGAGAGCGACAGTAATTTCCCACCGTAATTTCCCACTTCACACAAGTCAATTGCACTTTCACATCTAAAAAAATGGAGTCACTGTTCATCATCTTCTTTTCCTCCATGTCATTCACCTACAAACCAACCAAACATAGTGTCAGAGAGAAAATGGAAGATAAATATTGAAAGAGAGAGATTCAGTTAAGTAATGAGTTTGAGCAACAAGCATTGCAAAACCCAGAATCAAACAAAACCATCAAAAGCTGAAAATATGATCACTATATTTAACTTTAGTTATTGTAATTGGTTAAATCAGTTTAATATTTTTATAGAAAAGAAATGTTGATATACAAGGTCCATTTATGATATGCTTGTAAATTGCTAATAAACCAGATTTAGATTAAGGTGAAAATCCATTTTGGTTATTCCGTGGTTATTCCATAACTAATAACTAGAAAGTGAAACCAAAAAAAGTGAGATATAGAACAGGGAATCAACTGAGGAAAAATTGTGAGCGCCGAATTTAAGAAAAGTTTCTCAGAACGACGACCATTATCGAACAATAATAAATTCTTTTGAGAAAACCTTTAAAAAAAAAGAACTAGATCAACACTGGTAAAACATAGAAATAACCCTAGAATTTGACTAGTTGTAAACACTGTAAATAACATTTTAATATGAATGCAAGTAATTACATAGACTTTTGTTAAAAATTGAATTTAGTTAGAATAAAATTTGATTTTTTTTTTACAGAACTACCTTCCCAGGTGATTGACGTGATTTAGTGCTGAAAAATCCATGGATAGTCCATACATCTTTATGACTCCATCATTGATTGATCAATTTTTATCATTACGACACTTGCAGATCGAAACCAACACAGTTGAAACAGAATGTTACAGAGTGAACTACTCCCAATGTGTCATAAGGAAACATTGAACCTTAGCAATGTCATAGAATACTTTTTACTTCTCAGTAAACCCTAAAATGAATCTCCATTGTTGATTAAACAAGAGCATATCTCCACCGTTTGAGGTGGTAGGTAAAAAGTATGAACGTGGAGTTCTCAATGTTTGGCACATTCAAGATAGAGGTACAATACGTGGAGACCCCAATAGAACACACGTACGTGGAGACCCCAATAGAACACACGTATGCACTTGTGGAAGTCTCTGGAATGGTGAATAAAATAATAACAACAACGAGCTAATGAAATAATGTTGCCAACAATAAGTTGAACCATAGTATTAAACAAATATAAAAAGTTGTTGAAAATATGTAATGATGCCATTCATCATAATAAATGCATTTGATCCATGCTAATTTCAATGTTCATAAGACCATACAAAAAATAAACGAATATTTCTAAATCAGGCTAACAACTCCAATGGATTTTCTAGCTTTTCTATGAGCATGAAAGTCAGAAGCAACCATTTATATTTTGGCACAGTTGCGAATGGAAAAAATCAGCACAACAAGGATTGCAATAAAATCAAGGGAAGCAGCAGAGCGTATAGCTGGAGTTATGGAAGTGTTGACAGGAGCGTAGGAGTTCAAGGGTTATCTAACATACTTTCCAAAAATGATTGTGTTCCTATGTTTTGGCAAGTTTGGAAATACCAAAAGATAAGACAACATCAAAACCACTTTGGGGCCTTAGGATCTAGCCCTCCTGGGTCCAGAGAGGGATCTCTCTATGAAGGCAAAGGTATAGGTCTTTGAAGTTCAGAGTAAAGGTATAAGGCTAGTTATAAGGCACAAGGTTTGTTTTGTTTGTTTGTTTGTTTGGTTGTTGGGAAACATGAAGGAAGGGTTCAATACTAGACAAAGGGTGAGCAAAGAGGGTTTTAGGCAAAGGAGAGATACTTCAGAGAACACTCGATACCATTGGGCAATGGAGTCATAAAAGGGTTTACTTGCTATTCAGTATCCAAGGCTTTCAATTGGGCTAGTCATCTAAAACAGTGGATCTTTAAAGATGATAGTGTGGTATGAAATGATAAGGAAAGAAGGTGAATGACAAGGAAACCTCCAAGGTGACCACTTAGGAAGAAGATCTAGGGATAGTGCATGCCATTAAACACCTATGATCCACCCCCTAAAGGCTAACTCTTCAGACAACAAAAAACACTTAAGATTTAAACACAAAGGTGAAACCTGAGGTCAGAGAAAGACTTTGAACTTTCAATGCTTCGACTTTCAACTTAAGGGAACTTAGAAAGGTTCAATTGATTGAAAAAGACCCTAGTGAGGCATAATCAACATTCTAAACTCCCAGTATCCCAATCCTTTCAATTAAAACCCAGCAAGAACATCTAAGAACATATCCATAAATTCATACATCAGCTAGCAGTGAATAACAGCTACTACACTGGTTAAATTATCTTGAATAGTTCTCAGATAACACAATCAGTAGAAAACATCAAAGATAAGAAGAGCAAGAGCATTAAGGTACCATGCAAGGGTATATCCTAAGCCAGATTTTTTATTCTTACCAGAGAAGTGAAATGTAATGAATTACAGAAGGAAAATAGAGACAAAGTAAGAACACATCACCGCTACTTTAAATCATGATCCAAAGAAATTGCTTTTCATATTAAAGAGCAACACCAGTCATATAAAAAATTGTCCAACAGCTTGACATTCAGTCTGAAAACATCTTCCTTAGCCTATCTTCCAACTTTACACACAGAACTATATCTCAAGAGAAACAGCTTACAATTCACAGATAGCCGATCAACAACCAACAACAACCTTTTCAATGTGTTTTTCTTGAGTTCTTATAGCTGAAAGAGAGGCAGAGGCGGTAGATGAAACACTAAATGAAACATTAAAACAGAAGAAGAAGAGTGGCTCGAGGCCCATTCTGTCTTAATATTCATGCATTGATTTTCAGTACTCTTTGGGTGAAAGAGTGGTCTTCGACAAGCTGATAGTAACTCTGGGTATGTACTTTGATGTACTTTAGGTTGTAGTACTTTGGTGAATAGAAAAAAGGTAGATAAATGACTTCAGGTCTGCCATACTGCATAACAACTGCTCTGGCAACATTAGGACTTTCTGTCAGGAAGTAAATATTCTCAGGAACTCGATGCAGCATGAAAACAGTATGGGAACTTGTCCTTTCACGGGAAAGAACCTTCTACTGATGTGGGACACTGATAATATTGTTTCTGTGTTTAGGCCTCATTAGGCCTTCTGTGTTAATCACAAGGTCTTCAATTTGGTACATTTTCCCTTAAACATTGAATTAAGGCTTGAAATATTCAATAATCGGGCATTAAACTCTTTAATTTTTTACTGATACTCTTTGTCGCTTCATGATTGTCTTTGTCTGTGAATTTGCAGGGCTTATGGTGCTGGAGGTTTAAACGGAGTTAATACGCCTAATTTGGATAAAATATGCATTTAAAAACCCTTTCAAGAGTCTTCCTGCAATCTCTGGCTCTGATAAAACATCATCGGCGCTACTGTGTCACTAACAGTGACTGTGTAGGACAGAACAGTTTTCACCATCTATATTCCCTACAAAAACACACAAAAATGTTAAGAAATCCATGCGGGAGTGGGGAATGGATGCAGTGGGAGACTATGAGGATGGCAGCGCAGCAGAGATGAATGCGGTGAATGCAATGGAAAACGGCTGAAAATGCAGTGTAATGGTGAAAATCTGATCTGATGGAGGTTTGGTGGAGGAATGGATATGGACCGTACAATTAGATCTGGTGGCGATGATCAACGGTGGTGATTTACTGATGGACTGCCTTTAGAAGTTAGGCGGAATGACATAACTCTTTAATGTAAAACATTAAAAGTTTAATGTGGGCGGAAGCAATGATTTTTAATGTAAATCACAAGGTTTGGACCTTTAGACGGAATACAAAGAAAATGTATGAAAATGCACTGAAATCGGTCGTGAATGGTTGGACCTGGCGTGGGTAGAGGGCGATGGAATATGGACCGTAGATCTCAGGAGGAAATCGAAGGTCGAGATGTCGCGATGAAGTTCTATGATCGCCCGATGGAGAAACATGAATGAAGCGCGAGATGTAATGAGGGTCGTTGATCTACATAGATCAGCGGTCAATATTGCGTGGAAGAGGTCCCAAAGGCGAAAGAGTTGGTTAGTGGGCGTGGACAATCCTGGCCGTTGGATCCTTGGGATCGATGGCGGAGATTTAACGATGAGGCGGAGGTAAATGGGCCATATGAATGCGTGGGAGGAAAATGAGCCGTCAGATCAAAAGGGATGGATGGCAGCGATCTAATCGGAACCGGAGGAGGAAGGGGCCAAATCTCCGATGGGCTCATGAAGTGATTGCATCTGGGCCGTTGGATCTGGACGGATGAACGACTAAGATTCAATTGGGGATCGACCAATTGGGGAGACAGAAAGTGGCATATTTCAAAACTTCCGATTGGCAATTAAAGCGACGTTGCGATGGGCTTTGCGTGGGTCGTCAGATCTTATAGATCGACGGTGGATATTGCTCCTGAGATCCATAGAACAAAATCTTCCTCGCATCGGAGATTTTCATTTTAACACAGAAATGCGCTCCACTCCAACTTCCGATTACGATTGACGATGGATACAACTCACGCTGGCCTTTAGATCATTCAAGGAGATCAACGGTGGAGATCTCGGCACATGCCGATAGACCAAAGGACTCATCGCATCGGAAATTTTCAAATATCAAAGGGGAAAAGCGCTTCGCAACAAAATTTCGATGCGATTAGCGCTCTATGGCTTAGTACTTGTGTTCATGGAGGGGAAGTGGTTAAGGGGCTGGCTGAAAAGGGGCTAAGCCTATTATGAAAAATAGGTGTTTTAAAGCCAAAAAAAGGGTTTTTAAGGCTTAAAGAGGAGTTCTGGTAGGGGAATAAAGGGGTTTTAAAATCAAATGAATGGGTTCATATGATCTTTAAAGGGTAATTTGGTGGTTTAAAATACTTAGGAAGGGATTTTGTGGGTTAAAGGGGAAATTTGAAAAAGGGGAAAAAGGGGTTAAAATAGGGAAATTTACAGGGATACAAGGGGGCAAATGGAGGCTTTTCTGAGCACAATTTTTCACAGACAGTGAGGCTTTTTGGATGGAAACAGCAGTGAAGGTATTTTCTAAGGCAAAGGGCACACAGAGGCTTCGAGAATGAGATATTTTCATAGGAAATGTATCTCTTGAAGGCTCAGAAAAATATTTAGCCACCTGTTTGCTTGACAAAAAATTCATAGGTGGCTAACAGATTTAACACAAATTTTTCGGGTGCAGAGTCGAACTCTATAGGGAAAAAGGCGGAATGACCCAACCAAAGAAATGGTGTTGGGGTTAGGACTACAACAAAAAAAAAAATCTTCAATCTCGACCAATCTGCTTATTGGCCAAGAAGAGCCTAGAAACAGAAATAACACTCTCGTGCAACTCCACCAAACACATCTGAAACGGGCATAGGTGGTCCATTAGCTTCTTGTGCCAGTGTTGATTAGCCTTGGCAAGGTGGAAACTATAAACCCTTAACCCACTTCAGTAGACTGATTTCAAAACTAAACATACCAAAGTGCAGACTAAATTAGATTCGAATTAATGGTACCAGCAGAATACATTATTATGAAAATTTAAAAAGAATACATTATACCTGTGTAACTGTGATGAGGAAGAACCCACACTGTGGATTGGTTTGTGCTAGGGATTCTTTCTCAGAGAATACAACCCATTACTATTCAATGAGTGTGTCTACAACAATGGAGGCGGTGTCGTGGGTTGTCATGTAACCACCAAGAGCTCTTCCTTAAAAAATATTTTGGTGGATTGCTGGTGTATAACATAACCATACTAGCCTGCTGGATATGGGTTCACGGGTTCCCAACCTGTCAAGCCAAGGATAGAGCTATCGGAAAAAAATGAAGTAAATCGACAAGGGCGATAGGGAAAAATGAGGCTCAGTACCCAGTGCTTACGCCTCAAAAACTTGAGTTAAATTTTCAGTGAAATGGGGGGTGCATGTGTAATGCATGCATGCAGGTGGGTCCTAATTATGTACTAGTGTTCAACGCTCAATACTGTTATGTGTTGTCGATATTTGATGTCCGATCAAATGCTTGTGGTTATCTGTGAAGAAGAACATATTTTAAATGCCCGACTTAACTAAGTGGACATCTTCCATTGCCGAGGCTGCCATCCTCGAGGAATCTTTGCCATCCGTACACATTTATTTCACTGGCTTACATGCAGTAAACTTTGTTAAAGCTAGCGGTTTCCATGTGATATTTTTTGTCTTATATCCACTGCACATGTACTATTCAATCATTTGTACGACTTACTGTGGATGTGTAGGCACATCTACTATTCATATCTTATGTACGACCTCCTGTGTGGAAGCGTTTTCATACACATGGGTTATATTATATGTTAAAATTCGGCTCATTATTAGTCACCCATGTCAAAATCACTGAATTATAATGGAATCAAATTATTTCGCGGAATGTTCAAAATAATTTGTTGAACTTTGTCAAATTTACTAACATATAACAATATATGCAAACCACCAAATCTACTACCAAGGACTCGGCGTGTGTGAATTTTGCAATAGTGATTCTGTAAATGAATTACTTTTGATACTACTATTCAAGTATGGCAGGGACTTGCTGCCCTGCAACCCGTCTTGTTTTACCACTTGAATTTGATTCGCGTCACTTTCATGGCATCATAGATTTAACTTGAGAGAGACACACATTCAAGTGAAATAGCTCGTTTGAATATATAAAATGAGACGTAAAACAGGAAAATTTTGTCATATTGTGTATTCAGACGCTAGAAGAGAAGAGACAAGAGGTAGCAAATGCAAAGGAATGTACCCAAAGTGTAGTTTTAACATTAGTACAGCTTCATTATAGCCATAAACTATTGTCACTACAACTTTTATCATATTACGTAATGATACTCTTATAAGTCTAGTGTATAACATAAGGAAGTTTCGAATCCCATCCAATGAGGAGGTTAGTTGAATAAGAAGAAACCTAAATCTAAAAAGTATTTATATAATTTATTAGAATTAAGTTTTTTTTAATGGAAAATTTATTCTAACTTAGTTAAACATAAATGCCACAATTATTACTATTGTTATGAGATAATGCAGTGACTAGTCACAATTATTCAACCTTCAACCTTCAAAGGCAAGTACCATATATTCCATGGACAATTTTAAGTTTCTATTTTGAAACCATTACTTCTCACTGCCCATATTTCAATTTAAAAGCATAACACTTCATTACTAATATACTCATGCTTTGACAGAGGAACAGAAATCGAATCACAAATATGTTAAGCTGATGCTGAAGCAAGGCAATGTATTGCTTCAATGTATTATAGTCACGACACAGACCGTCCATACCAAGTATTAGAAAATGCCAAATTCTGATTTCATAACCCACTTAAAATAGGTTCATGTTTGGGATTTTGCTAACAAGCAGGCTATTTACCATTTTTTTCTTTAAGTCATTAACCAACTCAAAATATATTTATATTTGAGCTCACCAAGATTTGTTAACAACTTATTTTATAATTTGTTTTGGATTTTCATGAGTTAACAAGGTAACTTACTGAAAATAGATTCGTATTTGAATTCATTGCAAGAATTCGTTTTTATTTGAATTCATTGCAAGAATTCATTTTTTTCCATATTTGTGTTGTTCAATATTTGTTAATATGGCAAGAATTTGTTTCATCTTAACATTGAACTGTCATTCAGATTAAAACTCAGGAGCGGGCAACAAATCATACCCACGACGACATCCATTACACAATCAGAAGACGGTTAATAACCCCAAAGAAAGTAAAAAGGAAAAATCACCCAAAAGGACAAAAACCTTGCTACATCTAGAAGGGAAAACACTTGCAATCAAGGTTAATGTGGGGATAAAAAAATACCCAAATCAGTGCATCTGCTCCGCAGAAAAAGTCTGGCCAAATTGCTAGTTGTTGGGAGCGACATTGTAGAAAGTAACGATTTACCCATCACTGGTGGTGACCTTGAAGGAGAGGCTCTGCCCATCAAGGCAATTGTTTCCTTGCCAAGTTTGGCCCCAGTTCCGGGACATTCGCGGCCAGCCAGTCTTGGAGCCTTTGATGGAAACAGTCTCAACGTCCCGTGCTCCGCCAAAGTTTGTGATGAGGACGAGATTGAAGTACGAGTGACTCTTAATGGTGAAACGAATTTGGACTTTTATTTGACAGGGCACGTGAATCAAGAAACTGACACCAATTCAAATCCCATATAAAGAAACTCAAAACAATCCTTTAACTGAGCACCACCACTAGTTCAAAACTCACATCAAGAAACTCGAAACAACGCTAAATCTAGCAGAGAGAGAAAATCCACAAACCTAATGTATTGAACAAGGACGATTCCAACCGGGAACCTACCAATGTGCTGGGAAACGGGCTCCGAGAGATCAAAGTGATGCAGGGGATGATTTCACCAACCACCGTTGTTGTTGGGAAGCGCATTGTTGGGCGGGCAAAATTTAGTAGCAGTGACAACAAGAGAGTCGGGAAGCTGACGATTCCAACCTAGAACTTACCAATGTGCTCGAAAACGGGCTCCGAGAGATCAGAGTGTTGCAGAGGATGATTTCACCAACCATATTTGGAAGCACATTGTTGGGCAAGCAAAAGTTAGTACTAGTGACAACAAGAGAGCCGGGAAGCCACCATTACGGGTCATCATTGCACTGGATTTCATAGTAAGCACTGCAACTGAAACCATTATTGAACGTAGCCCTGGCTATACAGATTGCCATAACCACAAGCACAACTTGAAACAAAACAACGAACAAATTGAAACCAAGCTCAAAACAAACCAGAGTAGTTCTTTAAATGGAACCACACTTCTTTTTAATCCAAAGCAGAATTTTCCCACTATTACATTAGTCCCATTGTGCCAGTAGCGTCACAGTGCTAAATAAAACATGTTACTTGCTACTTGTATTATATATCAATATCAAGTTTTTTAATTAATAATGTGTTATATATAGTTTTTAGAATTTGCATTACAATATATTGTTGTGTTAAGTACAAAATTGATTTTGGTGGTATATCGCTAATGAGATAAGGATGATTAGATCTTAATGTATGCACAAGTCTAATAAACTATTGAGAGTATGGCAGCTTTAGGTAGGTATGTGTCTTAGGATTCTCTTTTCTTCCGTGCTCCTTGATGCAAGATAGTATTTTTTTCCTTCTTGCAAATAAAATAAAATTATGTTCATGAGTTCATGTAAGATTTATTAGATTGTCTAAATTTGCTATCAAAATCATAATTTACAAAATTATATCTATCCAATCATGAGGAACTCTAATGTGGAATAATTATCTATCCATCCATATTTAACTTTAATGTGGTTAGCCATCTTTCATTATTCTCGATGTTACTGGAATGTGGCCAATTTTCAATTTTCAGTCAAACCAAATGCTTTAGTAACATGGAAAATGTCATGAACCCGAGCTACTTATCAATGGGCACTGCACTAAAATCACCTCCTAACTGAACTGTTCCAAATAATGTGGATGAGAGAACCATGTGAAGATATCGACAGGTCAAATCCAGATGGGGCGGACTGCACCAAAATCGCATCCTAACTGGACTGTTCAAAATAATGTGGATGAGAGAACCATCTGAAGATATAGACAGGTCAAATCCAGAATTAAAGAGAAAAAATGAGAGGCATAGTCAAATCCAGAATTAAAGAGAAAAAATGAGAGGCATAAACAGTTAAACAATTATGTCGAAACCTAATGGCATTTGTTGTTTTTTTTGTTTTGGGATAATTTTGGTTTACAATTTAGAAAATTATTAGAAAATTACAGTTTGCAATGAATACAATCGTCTCCCAACCTGACTGTTGTTTCTTTGTTACTTTTGGTTCACAACTTAGAACATTACCGTTTGCAATGCAAACAATCAAGAAAAATTATGGAAAGTGAAAAGAAATGAAGCCTCAGATTCTAACCTCACAGCGATGCTGAGATACATGTTATTTTTATCATCCATATAGTACTAACAAATCTCAAGAATGAAAACAAATGAAAAGTCTGGTTCTAAAATAGCAGCAATGCTCTGATTCTTGTTATCTTTATTATCCAGATATGGAATCAGTAAACAGAAGAAAGTTATAACAGAGGGAGAAAATATTCGTATTCTCTGTGTAAGGAACATATCTTATGCATTGAAACTTGGGACAAAAAGCTCAACTAGAATGATATCTTAATAACTCCCGGACTCCGTTGTTTACCCTAAGCTCTTCTGACTTCTCATCGTTTTAACTTTGAACACAGGGTAGCATTGGGTTTCAAAGCCGGATGCCAACGCAGTATGAGCTCAAGTGTGAAACAATAAATATAGAATTAGGGCCTCGCATATTTTCCCTCTCAATTCTACGGAATTTTGGAAAATATTTACTGTCGCAATTGATATTTTCATTCCTAAAGATTCAAAAATGGATCTGGGAGATCTTTGAACTGGTTTATGCTAGTTATATATTTAATATCATATTATAAATACCTAAAGGAAGGCTAACAGCCTTAGAGATTTATGTATTAAGTCTCAAAAGATATTTGTAAATACCTAAAGGGAAGGCTATCTTCCTTTAATATACCTATACCTGTTAAAAATTCCCAAAAGAATTGTAAATGCCTAAAGAAAATGCTTTCAGCCTTAAAGATACCTGTATTAAGCCTCAAAAGATTTGAAGGTTTAGGCTTCCTATATTAAATAATTTGAAACAATAGCTGGCCCGTGGAAAGCATTTTAACTAAGATTTAAACATCACCCGGTCCTACTTACTCTGGAAAACCTGCACAATTTGGAGGATCTTCGAGAAAACCCGAACTTAAATAAATATACATGGATAGTGTTAAAATTAAACCAATATGTGCACCATGCAAGTTTTGCACAAATTGTCCTCGAAAGTTTGCATCAAGTTTCCAAGAAAGGCTCTCTTCCTTTAATATACTTATACCTGTTAAAGATTCTCAAAATATACCAATACCTGTTAAAGATTCCCAAAAGATTTGTAAATACCTGAAGAAAAAGCTCTCAGCCTTAAAGATATCTGTACTAAGTATTAAATAATTTGAAACAATAGCTGGCCAGCGGAAAACACCTCTAACTATGATTTAAACATCTCCCGGTCCTGATTACTCTCGAAAACCTGCACAGTTTGGAGGATCTTCGACCAAAACTGAACTTAAAAAAATATACATGGATAGTTTTAAAATTAAACCAACATGTGCAAGATGGAAGTTTTGCACAAATTGTCATGGAAAGTTTGCATCAAGTTTCCATAAAACAAATAAATAATTTCAAATCACATACTATTTTATCGTTTATCATAAGAAATAAATGTTCTGTTCCGATAAAGAAATGCAATGCAATCTTTAACCGAAAAAAGACAGAGTATGTCAGCCTAGCCTCTGGTGCGTTGCATAATTAAGAAGTGCAATTTCGAAACGCTAGTAAAAAAAACCCACAGAATAAATTAGAAATTCGGGTAAGAATTTCAAAAAATTTTGCAAAGATTTTTGAAAATCTGAGTTAAAGTAATTAAACTTCAGTATTTTGGGTATTTAAGAGTTGTTATGGTACTGAATCCATTTTTACCATCAAAAATGCAATTCAAACACTTCAACTATCTAATCTTCTAAGAAAAAATTTGCCAAATTCTAGCAAAAACTGCCATCCAAATGTAAACAACTCTTTAAAAACCAACGTTCTCAAAAGCTCAAGTCAAAACAAGCACTAAAGCACTCAACAAACGTTCTATCTCCCGGTCCTGACTACTCTCGAAAACCTGCACAGTTTGGAGGATCTTCGACCAAACCTGAACTTAAAAAAATACACATGGATAGTTTTAAAATTAAACCAACATGTGCAAGATGGAAGTTTTGCACAAATTGTCCTGGAAAGTTTGCATCAAGTTTACATAAAACAAATAAATAATTTCAAATCACATACTATTTTATCTTTTATCATAAAAAATAAATGTTCTGTTCCCATAAAGAAATGCAATGCAATCTTTAACCGAAAAAAGACACAGTATGTCAGCCTAGCCTCTCGTGCGTTGCATAATTAAGAAGTGCAATTTCGAAACGCCATAGTCTAACAAAACCCACGGAATAAATTAGAAATTCTGGGAAGAATTTCAAAAATTTCTGCAAAGATTTTTTAAAATCTGAGTTAAAGTAGTTAAATTTCAGTATTTTGGGTATTTAAGAGTTTTTAGGGTGTTGAATCCATTTCCATCATCAAAAATACAATTTATTTCTAAAAAAAAATTGCAATTCTAACAAAAACTGCAATCCAAACTATTCTATTGAATCTGTAAACAACTCCTTAAGAAACATATTTATCGCTGATAATGAATCATTGCCGAGGTGCTTTAACAACAACAAAATTGAACAGAAATGCTTTAGCAACAGCAAAATTGAACAAATTTGAACTCAGACCAGCCTTTGCACTGGCCTGCCTTCACTGGTCCTGCCTTCACTGGTCTTCGTGGGCCGACTATGAGACTTTGACCTGGACAGTTCACTGCAAGTTGCAAGTCTCTGTATGTAACCTGATGATTCATAAAACACGCAGCTAACTGAGAAAGAGGGATAATAGTTGTAAAGGGAACCAGATGTTAAACTGAGAGGGTAAGTACAGATGTAAAGCCGACACCAGAAGTATCGAAGAAAATCAAAGGTGCACTCATTCAAAAGGAATGCCTACCTTTCGGCATAGTAAATTAACATAAGATTTAAAAAACTAAAAATAAAAACAGACAATTACTTTCATGGATTTTTGATAGTCAAATGGGATTTGAAATTCCAGGCTGGTTCCGCGCTCCATATAGACATTTTTAAGAAATCTATTAAAAGAACTCCCACTTAGCCCTGGCTCCGGCTAAGATAGCATTAAGCCCAAATGCAGAAGAACACATGTAGATCCCCGTGCTTCCATATGTCCATGCTGCTCCACTACATTCAGGTGGTATATATTGACCCAGAAGATAATTGCCAATTCCCCACTTCAACCACACAAGACCTTGAACCCCACCATATACCCATTTCCCAAAAGCTTTTACACCCAAAGCTTTTGCTACTACACTGATTGATACAATGCACAATATTTCAAAAACGATCATCGTACAAACTATCAAAATCTTTCTTTCTTTATCAAGCAGTTCTTGCTGTTTGTGCTGTTTACGATCGAGCACTTCTTTCTGTTGCTGTTTTTCTTTATCAAGCAGTTCTTGCTGTTTGTGCTGTTTACGATCGAGCACTTCTTTCTGTTGCTGTTTTTCTTTATCAAGCGGTTCTTGCTGTTTGTCAGTCTGTTTTCTAGTCTGGAGCCATCTTCTAGGATGGAGCGATTCTCCGATCCTCGATCTCGCATTTGGCAAACAGAAATATAAATCAACGCAGTCCATGGCCAAAGCAATGGCAATACCTACAAATATCACAATTAGTCTACCTTTTGAGGGTGCCATGGAATGCGTATGATACCATTTGTTTCTGCCTCCTTCCATTGCAACAAGCACCGCCCAGGTAATAGAGCAGCCCAAGTTGGAAAGACCCACAATAACAGATAAGAATCTCGGGTTCCAAAGATTACGTCTGAATGACAACACTTGGTAAGCATTGGCGTGATTGTCACTAGATCTGACCTCAGCTTTGTTGATAAACACATGAGCAGCAAAGCATCTTCCTGAGCCGTCCACAATATAGTCTCTCACTGCCCTTCTAGCCACTAGAGAGCTGGAGAATCCGTCCACTTTGAACCAGAATGTTAATATAAGATTGATTACTATTTCAGTTAACCTGGGCACGATCAATGAAACAATACTGTATTCTTCTTCTGCGTAGCAGTTGCCCTTCTTATCCATATAGTTTTCAAGGTCTTCTGAAACTCTCCTTTTTTCTCGTCTGATGATGGCTCCTCTGGTTTCGTAATCTTTAGACTTGAAATATCCAATCAGTAACTTTGTCCAGTGATCGTTACCTCTGTCGCTGTCGTAGCTCTCCTGAAGCACTGGGATGCAGATGCATGTACCTCGGTCTCCGAGGTTGAATGTAGAAGAATAAGATATTCCACACACTGCAGCAGTTGATTCCACCTGGGGGTCACCCTCTGTCAATCTCTTCTCTCCATAATCATCATCCAACATATCCTCAATCTCTCCCACATGCAATAGGCCTTCGTTGCTGTTAAAGAATTAATCATTCGGTTAGTTTAGAAGTAGTTTTAGATTGGTTAGCAGTCAGTTTCCAGATTCAGTTTATGTATAACTGTTTCTGAGTTGTATAAATACACATTTCTCCTTTCAATAAAGTAGTATGATGTTCCGCTGTGCTCTGCCATTCTCTGCTGTCTCCTTTGTTAATTTGACATGGTATCAGAGGCGAGAGTTGATCATCGTTGGAGAAGCAGAGAGTAGTTGTGCGTCATTTTGTTGGCAGAGTTACCTGAGAGAACGTCGCTGGTCAAGTCGGATTCCAGTTTGAGAGGGAGAAAATTTGTCAGCAGATTGTGGAAGTTCGAAACATCGGACTGTTGTTGCCGCCACTGCGAACCAGGGTGCTATCACCTGCGTTAAGGAATCCTGCAGACTCGCTGGTAGTCATCTTCATTGAGTTGGAGCGGCCGATGATCATAGAGAATTGCTTTTGGTGAACCTCTCTTGGACGCTGACCCAGATGGTAAGATGCCACCGTTCATAACTTCTTTTGGCATTCTAATATATTGCTGAAATTCAGTACGAGGAGCTTTTCCATATTGCATTTCGTCCCTTCGTTCAGAATTTGCAACCTCTGGAAGGTCAGAAATAGCATCCCCAAGAATGAGTGCTTTTTGAAGTTTGACAGTGTGATTCTCATCATAAGCAACCATATTACTCTCCCTCCCATTCATTTGGGACACCGCCTCTCTGAACAACGTCATGGGTTGGTAGAGGATATTGCGGAAGCTTCTCCATTGGCAGTGCTCCCCACAAGAAAACTCGCATCCGGAATTGAGGTAGACCATAACACCCAGCTACCATCATGCCAAGTTTGGCTTGATAACTCAGTTTTTTTAAAAAGAGAGATTTCTTTTAAGAAAATGGCAAAGAAAGGTCTGGTGTTGTAAAGGTTTTGTTGTCGCTTTTGAAGACTGTTGCTGCTGGACCATTGCTGGACCATCGTGAGGAGCCGTCATTGCCAGAGTGAGGAATTATGTTTTGTTGTTGCTGCTGGATGAGCAGCGCTGCCGTGATCGCCATACATGGGAGCAGGCATTTTTGCTTATAGATATTGTCTGCTGGTGTGCAATCATTTTTCCAATTGTTTGGTCGATCAAAAATCTGCGTGAAGCATCCAAGACTGATGGGAAGGCGGCTAGGAACTTGGGAAAATTGACCCTGTAATTTTATATTGTTGTTGTCAGCTATTTGTATTTTACCAGAATCGTGGTTTTACAGGTGGGTGAGCAATGGTGCAGAAGAGGCTGTAAGTCTGTCTTCTATATATTCGTAAACTCCGAGGATGAAATAGCCTTTCTTGCGACACACGGTTATTTGATTGAGATTTTGTTGAGAAAAGTAATTTAAAAAGAGAGATCTTTGGTAAGCAACCCCTCAGCCAGAATATCGCTGGTTGAGATTGATAGTTTCGGTTCAGTTTTTCTGTGTGTTTGTGAAATGATAGATTTGTTAAAACTGGAGCAGTGTGATCCAGAAAGGGTGAATGCGTGGAATTGGGAGGTTTGCTTGTCAGTCCTGTCACTAACAGCAATTTTGGTAAACTAGAAATCAGAAATCAGAGAATGTACCGCTTATTTAGAATTTGTCATCTGGTAATTGGAGTTTAGATCCGCGCATGCTAGTTTGATTAAAGCGATCTGTCTTCCATGGCGATGGTGTAATTTAACACCATCTTTTCAGCCGTCTGCATTATTGTTGTTAGTTTTTCAAAGATAGTAACTTGTACCTTTCTTTGAGGTCACAGAATTCATGCAGCAATTTGTCCTAACAGAGCATTTGTTTTCAGCACTGTCAAAGAAAGATTTCAGTTTGCTGATTTTTGTAGGGATCTGTAACTTTGCTGGCCATGAATATTTCACTGAGATGGGTAAAGTCCCTCGTTTGTGTTGAATTTCAATTTGGTAAGACATGTAATATTTGGGAACAAATATTATTATGTATTTGTTAATAATTTGAGGATATTAAAAAAAAACGTGAGTGAGAAAGTGAAAGAGGAATAAAATCATGTTTTTGTGAAGAGTGAAAATTATGAGAAAGTGAAAGTGTTAGAAAGTGAAAATGTAAAAGCCTGTCAAAGTATTGTCTTAGTACAGAAATTTTGAAAGCAAGATATTAGTACAGAAATTTTGGAAGTTTTTGGAAGCAAGGTATTTGATGCATATGTAGATTCATTTGTTTGTGGAAGTCAAGCAAAGAGTTTGTTGAATCCCACTGTGTTCAGTCACGAGTGGATGATGTATGCGAAGAAAGTGTAGAACGAGACGAAGATGTTTGTGAACCCCACTGTACACAGTTACAAGTGGACGAAGATTTGTTGATACCAGCAACACAGATTGCTGACGAAGATTTGTTGATACCAGCAACATGGATTGCTGACGAAAATTTGTTGATTCCAGCAACAGAGCTTGCTGACGAAAGTTTGGTGATTCCAGCAACAGAGCTTGCTGACGAAAGTTTGGTGAAACCGGCAACACAGTTTGCTGATGATGATTTGTTGATTCCAGCAACACAGCTTGCTGATGATGAGATGGTGAATCCAGCAATGCAACTTGCTGATGAAAATTTGATGGTTGATGTTAACTTTGATCATGAATTTTTGACTAATGATGACTGGTTGCAGATGATGCAACAAAAATATGATATTGACGTGATGTTATTTGGTGAGATTTCCTCACTGCAGTTAGTGGAAGACAATTTGTTCGCAGCATTACAGGTTAGTGGAAAAGAGACAGAGACAGAAGCAAAGAAAGAAGTCTGCAAAGAAAAAGCAGAAATAGAGATGGATGTAGTGCTGGAAGCAGAGAAGGAAGCGCAACAGCAGAAAGTTGTCACTGCAGAGCAGAAGGAAACAGAGATAAAGACAGAAATAGAGAAAGAATCGCAACAGGAGAAAGCTCTCATTGCAGAGCAGAAAGACCAGAACCGATGTTGTTCTGAAAATATTTTGGACTCTGATATTGATTTTGAATGTGCAGGTACACAAAATGATTATGAAGAAGAGTTAAAGTTTATTGAAACATGGCTTGCAACACCATGTCTGGATGAGATCTACACAGAAGATGTAGAAATGAATGTTGAAGATGACATGCATAATGAACATGTCAATGAAATTTTCACGCATTGGAGTTTTGAAGAAATAAAACATTATTCTAATATTATGTTGCAGCAGATTGATCATGAAAACCATAATATGGAAGACAGTATGTGGCATCAGCCCACATTTCTTGAAGATGTCCAGGACATGCTTAGACAACCTGGAATTGTAAAAGACCTGCACCAGCAAATGAAAAGTCTGAAAAGTCTGAAGTTTGAACAATACAATAAAACGAATATGAGGAAACAATTTAGAGGCTACAGAATTTGGAAGAAAAGAAGAAGAAAGTCAAATCTAGTTGAAAGTCAAGAGACTTCTCTGGCTTCGGAAATGTAGAATGAATTTCAATGTCAAAAGTTAGGAATAAAATAATGTAACCCTCAAGATTAAGAGGGGGTGTTAAAGAATTAATCATTCGGTTAGTTTAGAAGTAGTTTTAGATTGGTTAGCAGTCAGTTTCCAGATTCAGTTTATGTATAACTGTTTCTGAGTTGTATAAATACACATTTCTCCTTTCAATAAAGTAGTATGATGTTCCGCTGTGCTCTGCCATTCTCTGCTGTCTCCTTTGTTAATTTGACAGTTGCACCCGTGGCAGCCATGTTTGAGGCAGTCTTGAGACGGGAGTAGGTAGAGAGCATCAGATAGTCGCTTCAGCGTTCCGGGGATCTGTTCAGCAACCAGTATCATTGTCACATCCACGGGTGCCCGGATTACAATGCATCCGCAAGCGTTATAATCACAATTGCAGATGGTGTCCACAGGGAGTGGAAGAGATTGTAAAAGGGAGTATTGCAGGAGGACGGAGCGCACATGATGAACATTGGCGATATACTCCACGAATTGCCTCATCGAACTATTGGGAGTCCCCTTTGACAGCATTACAACCGAGCAGTCCGATAGATGTTTTTCCTCACACGTGGTGAGTCCAAAAGCATTGGAGATGTTGTCCTCCCACCCATTTATCTTCTTCAACTTAATGGGACCTGTTAGCATGGTCAGAGCATCCTTGGCACCCAGCTCCAAGTAGAGTCGCCTTCTCAAAAAACTGGAAAAGAAAACAGCTACGTTTCCTAAGCACGTTATTCCGAGGTCAGGAAAACCTACCGCACCTGACACTGTTTCACTTAATTCAAGCTGTCCAAAAGCAATAGCAGACAGCCATCCCAGGAACCAAACTAATTTAATAATGAATAACTGCATCATATACCGACTTCGGTGAAAATCCTTGTATAAACCCATTGAACATCAAATTTCCAGAGTAGTTCCCCAAATCAGAGAAAGAAAACCGCTTATTGCACTCCACTAATTCGTATTGCAGTGTGTATAGAAATTTATATAGCAAAATCTGGGCTACCAATGAAGTTTCCGTGTGAACTATGAATCACAGTACTTTGGTTCCACCTTATCTGAACAAGTACCTTCGTTTTCTTTCGAGTTTTCTGTTTGTTTCGCATTGAATGCGTTTGGGCCTACAGGTTTTCCAACTAAAACTAGTAGATAATCTTAAATAACTTTTGTCTCTGGCTTTACAAGGCAGCAAATGAATCGAATATGGTGGGTTATATATATATATATATGAATTTTTAGAGATTAATTATGTTTATGAAATATTTGTATTAGGTAGAGGATCCTGTTAGCTCATTTAATTAAGTTTTTAGAGAATTAAATCTATTACTTTTTAATAGTAAAGTTGTTTTAATAAAGGGGACTCAACCCGTTGAACTAATATTGGTTTATTTATATTCAAGAGTTTCACAAATCATTTAGTGCCACCTCAAATATGGAGCTTGTCTTGGAAAATGACCACTTGGCCTTTCAATAACAAAAGTATTTTAACTACCTAATATGTTCATTAATTAATTATTATATATCTTATAGATAAAATAATTAATCATATTATTATGTCAATAAAATATTAAATTTGAAATTATATTAATAAATGAAAAAATTGATTCAATCAAACAAAGTCACATAATAAATATATATGTCCAAGATATATTCAATCATATTTGTCCAAGATTTGATTCCTCCTCACTTTTAGTAGCTTTGGAGTTAAAATAAATCTATCTTGGTTTTTGGCAAACCACTAATAAAATGTTTTAACTATAAGCATTGGCAAATCACTAATAAAATGTTTTAACTATAAGCATTGTTTAACCTTTACATGTTTCTCTATATATAGACACACATTGATTTTTTTATTTTTTTTATAAATATTTTTATAAATATTACATGCCAACTCCATATTAAAAATTGCAGGAATTACAAATCCCCCTCATACCTATTAGAACATATTAAGAATGAAATAAATTACACCTCTTTCACAATGGAAACGGAAAATATAATATTTTTTTAATTTAAATTACTTTATATTAGATCTAAGACTTTTGTGATCCATAGTGTAGATAGAAATGCCTTTCGGATTAATCACATCAATGTTCAGATTAATGAAAATTGACTCAATTATACATCATATAATATCAAGAATATTATCTTTACTTCGACATTGCTTTTTGGATTAATGTAAGTATTTTAAATGTAACATTACCTGAAAATACCTACTTGAGTCCTTCTTGGTACTCATATTTGGTTATAGAATTCTTCTTGGTGCAATAAAGAAAAGGTGTCTAAGTTACTATGAGCTTCGCACATCCTTGGTGATAGTATCTTACTTGTGGGCATATCTCTAATTAAAAAAAGAAAGAAAGCAATAGATATTTTATATTCCTCAACCATATATTTAATTAAATTTTTAAATTGTGTTTTTAACTTTTTCTTAATTATTATTGATTCAATAAGTATAGTGTTTGAAATTTGTTTAGCCAATATTCTCTTAAAAAAAATTCTATTTTTTTAATAAAAAATGATATTATAAGAATATATAATATATATTTGCTATGGAGTAGATTATATTGCTTTTTATTTTAATCAAAATTAGTTTTGAAAATTTTAAATACATATAAATATTACACTGAATATTCTCAAAATTAAAAAATATTTTCTTATTTTTTAAAATTAAAATATTTTTTTCTAATTAGTTGATGAATATTTTATTTTTATGTGGTTTTAAATTAAATTGTCACATATAAAATTTATACTAAAAAATAATAAATATAAATAATTTTTATTAATTTGTAAATGATTTTGTGACAATACCATAAATTATTAATTACTTCCCAAAAACCAAACTTATTTCAAAATTAAAATATTTTATTTTAATTTTAATTTATAACATTTTTATGAAACACTTATTATATTTATGTTATATAAGTGTCTTAAGCTCATACTAACTTGATATTTATGAAACACTTATTATATTTATGTTGATAAGTGTTGGTGTGGCTGAGGTCGGGTGTGATCCCTGAGTGATGTCATGTTAGGACCCACATAACCAAGCAAACAAAATTTCTTTTTTTTTAAATTATCAATTACATTTTAGATAAGAGTTTGCAATAAGCATTAATGCATATTATTTTTTAAAATATTAATGATTAAATAAATATGGTTTTTTAATTCTTTAATTATATGGTGTATAAGATCAACAATAGATTTTTCAATAAAATTTTATTCTATTTTTTAATAAATAAAAATGATATATTAAAAATATATCTATATCTTTATATATATATATATATATATATATATATATATATATATATATATATATTATTTTAATGAAATTTATTTAATCATTAATATAATAAAAAAATAAACCACTAAATTTCACGTGTGTGAAGTATATCTAAATGGAATAGAGAGAATTGACTTTAGTAATAATAATTGGAATGGATTCTATTATATTAAAAATTGTGTTGTAGTAACAATCAAAATTAATTTTATATTGTCTTGGAATAACCTATGGAATAGATTAGAAGAGCTAAAGGTTTCTTTTGAGTTGAGAACTATCGCTATAAGGTTACGAGAAGGTAATTGCCAAGTTTAAGAGTAATGAGGGGTGGTCGAAACATATTAAGTGTAATATCGGAGTTAAACAATGTCGTCTCCCCTACCCTATTTGGCATTTAAATCGACAAGCTAGAAGGTCGTTTAGAGGAATCAAGGTGTGCTAGCACGAGTTTAGCTAGAATAGTCATCATTATTCTTCTCTATGCTGACGATATTGTTCTTCTGGCAAGGTGCCCATCTAATCTTAATAAGAAACTAAGACTTCTTAAGCATTTTTGCTCTATGGGTATGATTGTTAACACTGAAAAAAAAAAGTTATGATTATCGAATCCAGGAAGGACACTTACACTAGTTTTGTATATGACAATAGCAACTTGGAGGAAGTGTCTTCTTACAAGTACCTAGGAATTGATATTCATCACAAGCTCAACTTCAACTATAACATTGAGAAAAGGATTAATGGAGGGTGGAAAACTTATTTTGGTCTTGAAAATAATTGTAAAGCAGTAAACCTTGTGATGTGGGATATAAAGAAGCTCCTCTTTGAAACTTTAGTCATTCCTGTTATCTTGTACGGATGTGAGGTTTGAGGTTGCAACATCTCTAGAGAATCCTGGAGAAATATTTAGCAAATCTAGAAGTGTTTTATAACATATAACCTTAAAATTAAAAGTAATACACCCTATCATATTCTCCCTATCGAAGTGGGTTTCTCCCCTATCGAGAGCCTAGCAATGACTAGGCTCCTGTTGTATAAGCATAAAATCAAGAAAATGGGATACCATAGACTTCCTAAGCTAGCTTTAAATTCTAGTGAAAACCACCTAAGGCTCAAACGAGGTTTGTATAAAGATATCAGGCCTGGTTAAACCATTGGGAGATCGAATAAAATGTTGCATTGCAAATATTAATAACATTAAAAATATTGTTACTTCTAAGTTTAAAGAGAAAATGTGGTGTGAGAAATATTTAGAGGCTAAAAGAAAATTAAGATATTATAAGGAAGTCATCAACCCTACTCTAGAAGATCAAAAGTGTCTCTCTGTTTTAACTAGCTCAAAAAAAAAATTAATATAGCCAAGATAAGAATGAACTCTCATGAGCTCCATAGTGAAACAAGTCGTTGGGCAGTTCCTAAAACACCATGGATGGAAAGGATCTGCCATCTTGTAACCACTGGCTTAATTGCTAAATTGTTGGTTAAAGTTATTGTTAAGACTTTAAGACATTTCTTGTTATTATTTTGAAAATAATACATTATGAACAGAAATTAAATTTGATTAAATAAATTAGTTATGGAATTGGTTCCATAAAGTGAAAGACTGATGGTAAAAATATTTATTCCAATTGAGAAGTAGTTGAAGGGAAACAATTTAGTCAGTTACTCTTCCTCTGTGGATAAAGGACACATCCCTGTGAGGAAGAGGGGTTCTGACTTGTGTGTTGTGAAAGGGAAGAAAGGAGAGAGAGAATGATTTTCCCGAGATGGTAGAAACCAATGACAATACTCTCAGCTATCCTGTAACTTCTAGAAGGTGGATTGGACTGGAGTCCTGAGATCCCTTCCGAGCACTATTTCCTTCTACTTGCCTCAGGACTGGAGCACGGGGGGTGAGGACGTAATTGCCCCATCCACGATAGTGAGGAACAACCATAGTCTATCACAGCTAAGTAAACTATACTAGAATTTTGATGGTAGATGAAGTAGATTAGTACTGATAAAACAAAAAATGAGACTCTGGATTTATGTTGTTTTATTTTAAGAAATTATTGAAAAGTCTTCAATCATGAAATAAGGGAATTGTTGTATGAGAACTATTAGATTTAATATTTATGCACATTAGTAAAGAATTACAGATTAGCAAGAGTGAATATATGTTGTTGAATTCCTACTGTAAATACTATATAAGTATTCTCAGCGATCACAGTAATTTATTTGCACGGGAAATAAATTTGTTTTATGATATGAAAAATAGGGCACTACAACAGACAGATATAATCCATACATTAAGTCTTATGTCAAATAGTAAATGTTGCGCAATATACAAACTAGCAAATATGGAAATGGAAAAACTTATATATGAGTGGGTAAAGAAGCTTTGCCAATTCCAGAGCTCGGAGGCCCCGAAATGCTGGACACTTGTTCCGATTTCATGAACTATACATGGACTATAAAATAAATATAGTTGGTCCAGTCGACTCATACAGTTATACATAGGTTCAGTAGAGAGAACTATAAGCGGTATAGTTAGTCAATGAAAATTGTAAGTCATAAACGTGTTGACAAAGTTCATGAACTGCATCATAAAACATTACAGAAAACTGTGAAATACAATTTTACTGACAGAATAGGCAATAAGAAAGGAATTAAACATTTCCTAAATAAAACAGTTATGTTCTATGGATCTTTAACTCTGAGAAAATAAAGAACAAGAATTTGTTGCTATTCCTTTAAATTAATTTGAATAAAACGGTGTGCTAACCTCTCAAGAGAACCAGTAGACAGAACAGAAGATTAATTGGCATGAAAATTGGAATAAATGTAAAAACTCTTTAAAAGATTAAAAAAAAACTCCGAAGAACACTATCAAGAACTCAATTGGCACGTTACCAAAATTACTAAATATATATAAATGCAAATATAACTAAAGGTAACTGTCTTCACGGGTTTAAAATAAAATAAGAACAGAGTCCAATACAAGAGAATGATGACTCTTTTAACTACAAATTTTCAATTCTTCCTTTCTAATAAATCCATTACAACGGAGAAATTTATAACTGGAAATTAGGTAGGTGGATACAACCACACTATAAATATATTGAACTAGCTTTAAGCATGTAACCAAATTTTTACATCATAGTTCCAAAAACAAAGATGGCATGCATTTCTTTACATAGCCATTTAGCAAAAACATGAAATACAAGGTCTAGCTTGACTATGAACCAGTGAAGGACTAAGACCCCAAGCCAGGAGCTCATAATTCGAAGCCATTACGTGCGGAAGAAGTACGTGTTTAACCTGAAGGAGAATTAGTTTAGCGATGGCCGAATGAATCTTCACCTATAGTTGCATCTTTTCCAGTTTTCCAAATAGCTTACCTGCATAGAATAGGTGAGATTAAATATGTTATTTCGAGGAAACCCTCAATACCATGAAGGAAAACTTAAGGGAAAAAATGAGTATGTAACCCTAGCTTACCTGACAGTGTTCATCCCGAGAACGAAGGAACACCAGCCTGCAAAGGTAACAAAAAGGAATGCATAAAATGGATGTGTAAATGAGTAAATAGACTATTGAGCAAAAACAAGAAATATTGAGACCATAGAGTTATACCTTATCTCATTTCTCATTCTCATTGCGGAATTTGAGCAGATTCACGTGATTTCCAACTTGAAGAAGGACAAAAACACCTAGCAGTGACCCAACAAAGAAATAGTAAAATCTAACGCAAACATGAGAAGGATGTTGAACCTAATAAGGAAAAAAAAATAGAGTATTCATAATTCTATTAAGGACTGAAGAAGTAGAAGTGACAATTAAATATTATTTACAGTGAATGAACCATTAAATAAAATACCCTAGCACTGTAAAAACCATTACCCGAGGCCATGCGAAATAGTTAACCAACTTGAGACCCAATCTAGCTGATGGCAGAAGCAACCGACTTCTATTTCAGAGAAAACGAGACAAAGTGCTGAGGGTATCTCCTGCTAAAGGCTGAGGAGGGTTATCGGGAGTTCATCCATTGGAGAGGCAAAACAGAAAGTCGAAATTCCAAGGAAGCAGTTAGCAAGGCAAGGGCAATACCTTGCAAACCCTAAAACTCATTCACCATTGGATCTCGGGATAATCAGATCTACGGCAGAGAACTTAACAAGTGTACACAATAATGATTTCTATGCTGGAGGTGGATATTCCGAGAAACAAAATAAATTTCCATAAATTCCAACTGTTGCCATATCGTGCTAATGAATTGAATGTTTAACTCAGATATGGATTTTCTTTAATCACAAGTACAACCAGGTCATAAAGGCAGCCAGATAACCATAGTACCCTCCTCGTGAAGCGGAGAAACCATAGGCCATTGTGTAACCATAGTCTTACTTATGGAAGTGTTTAATAATTATTTAAGTACGAGTATAAGTTTATGGTTACATATTATAAGTTAAAATTATTTGTTATGTGAATAATTGTCAAGTTAAAATGATTAGATTTTAGATGTTAAGTTGTAAATGTAGGTAAGTAGATGTGTAGTGTTTTAACACACGTAATTTTTTTTTTGATGGATGTAACCTTGACTGTTACAAGTGGTATCAGAGCAGCATTTGTATGCTGGGACCCTATGGGTCAATTAACATTTTAAAGCTGTGGGTATACTAATGCATAGAGAAAGAAAATAAGTATTATAAGAGACATTATGAGAAGGGGTCAAACGCAGCAGACACCCCAGAACACCGGAGAAACCCAACCCCGATTAGAGATGAATCCAGAGATGTGGGTGCAACTGAGTGTGGACCAGCACTAGCAAACTAGTAGATTGCTAGAGGAGCAGCAACACCAAACCAGCATTCTACTAAATACAATGCAAAAATTACAAGAGGAAATGGAGAGGGTGCAACGTGATAAGGCACGTTTGATGCAAGAATAAGAGAGGATATTAAAAAGCCTCTCAGACAAACATAATCAAGGGATTGAACAACCCAACACTAATAGGGATTTGCTGCAAGAAGGGAATGAGTAGCAAGAAAGACACCATGCCACTGACATAATGGAAATAAGTCAATCTCAGCGGAGTAATAGAAATAAAAATTACCATGAGGTTGAGTCAGAGAATGTGTCCGATCATAAAGAAATTAAGAGACAGAAAGTGGAATTACAAGGTGAATTTCGAAAAATAAAGCCTCCTACGTTTGATGGAGTAGAGGAAGAAGTCGTTGAGGCATGGCTGATAAAGATGAACAAGTATTTTCAAGTTTATGAATACAACAATAATCTTAAAGCCAGATTGGCTATTTATTAGTTGAGGGAGAAAGCCACACTATGGTGGGAGGAAGTGAAAAATGTCCACAATATAGATGATTAGGATGTGACTTGTGATTCGTTCCAGCAGCATTTTAAAGATAAATACTTAACTGAACACTTCTATGACAAAAAATATAGGGAGTTCCATGACTTACATCTGGGACAAATGACAATGGATGAATACATCTCCAAGTTTACTTCCTTACTCCGCTATGTTCCTTATTTAAGGGATGAAAAGGCAAAAGTACAACGGTTCTTAAATAGTTTGCTGAATCATATGAAGGAACGTATTGAGTTTGTGAATCCCAAAACTATGGATGAGGCAATACGAAAGGCAAGGATGTGTTACCAGCAAGCTAAAGAAAAATGAGAACGGAGTAAAAGCTGGCAGATCAAGAAAGAACATAAGGGCAACTCTAGTTTCAAGAAAAACAGAACTAGTAACTTGAAGAATGTTGAGAATAGTTCAGTTAGCAAACAGTTTGGAAGGAATCATCAAAGAATAATATGGCCCGCAGAATATAAACCCATAGAATCTTCCAGTAAAGCAGAACAAGCACAAAATCAGAAAACACCCCTACAATGCTAGGGGTGTGGTGAGGCACACTACTACAAAAATTGTCCACAGCAAGGAAGAAGCAAAGCGGTTACCAATTTACAGGAAGCCTCAACAGTGGGAGTTGTAGCCTGACATATACCCAGAATTAATGCAACCTTGGAAGATCGGTAGGCAGATTACCAAGCGATAACGATAGAATTAGAAGGTAAATTACTATCTCAACCTATTTCTATTTTGGTAGATCCAGGTGCAAGTTTAAGCTACGTAAATCCCAAAGTAGTAGAGATTTGTAAATTGCAGAGTCAAAAATTCAGAAATCCATGTCTGGTACAGTTAGCCACGGGGGCAAAGAGAAAGGTTTGTGCTAAGATTCTGAACTATGCACTAGAAATTAGTGAACAACTAAATGTAGACCTGAATTTACTACCTTTGGGATCCTACGATGTGCTACTTGATATGGATTGGTTGGAGAAACACTAGATGTTAGTGTATTGTAAAGAAAATGTCATATATTATAGAATGCAAGATGGAACCCGTAAGGAAATTCAAGGTATGAATAAACCTCTATAGCTACGTCCAATTACAACATCTCAAATGGGTAAGTGTATGAGGAAAGGATGCCAATTATATGCCATTCAAGTGGGTTTTAATAATTCCAAATAAAAGGCTCTAATGATGGAAAATATACCGATAGTGCAAGGGTTTATGGGCATATTTCCAGAGAAAATACCAGGCTTACCGCCCAGAAGGGACATTGATTTTACCACAGAGTTGATACCTGGCGCATCACCCATTTCGAGGACACCATACCGAATGAGCATACCAGAATTAATTGAACTGAAGATGCAGTTACAAGATAAAAGGTACATCTGACCAAGTGTGTCTCCTTGGGGAGCACCGGTACTATTTGTGAAGAAGAAAGACGGAACCATGCGAATGTGCATGGATTATCACCAGCTCAACAAATTAACTGTCAAAAATAGATATCCTTTACTGCGGATTGATGATCTATTTAATCAAGTAAATGGAGCCACAATGTTTTCTAAGATAGATCTAAGGTCGGGATACCATCAGATCTGGATAAAAGATGAAGACATACATCAAATTATTTTTTGTACCAAGTACAGACACTGCGAGTTTTTGGTGTTACCATTTGGGTTGACTAATGCACTAGCAACCTTTATGAGGCTGATGCATGGTATGTTTCACCCCTATCTAGATAATTTTGTGTTAATATTTATTGATGACATTTTAATTTATTCCAAGAATGCAGAAGAACATAAATATCACCTCCGGATAGTGTTGGAAACGTTACAGAAACATTAGCTGTATGCTAAGTTCAGCAAGTGTGATTTCTTCAAGGAATAAATATAGTACCTTCGTCACTTTATTTTTGCTGAAAGTATTGTAGTTGACCCAGAGAAAATCAAAACGATTATGGACTGGAAGATACCCCAAAACGTGGCAGATACCTGATCCTTTATAGGTTTGGCCGGTTATTATTAGCGGTTTATTGAAGGTTTTTCAAAAATTGCTTTCCCAATTACTTCCTTACAGAGGAAGGGGAAAATATTTAAATGGATGAAGGAATGTCAAGACAGTTTTGAAAAGTTGAAACTATTATTGACTACAACTCCAGTATTAAGGGTAACAGATCCTAATAAAGAGTTTGAAGTCTGCACAAATGCGTGCAAGGAAGGAGTTGGGGTGATTTTGTCACAAGAATGTAAGGTTGTTGCCTATGAATATCGAAAATTAAAATATCATGAGCATAGGTACTCAACTTATGATTTGGAGCTGACAGCAGTAGTGCATGCACTTCGAGTATGGAGGCACAACTTACTTGGAAAGAGATTTGTACTCAAAACTGATCATAGCATCCTAACAATTTATTTTAAGCAAGCTGACCTTAATTCTTGCCAGGCAAGGTGGAATGCCTTCTTGAGTGAATTTGACATTGATATGCAACATTTGAAGGGTAAGGAGAATAGAGTAGCTGATGCGTTAAGTAGAAAATTGCATAATGTTTATGAGTTGTACTATAATCAGGTTGAGTGCAGATTTTTGGAACAAATAAAAGCAGAAGCTGAGAAAGATCCTAAATACCAGTTTATGTGGCAGAAAGAAGAGGAGTTCAGAAAAAAAGGAAAATCTACTGATTACGAAATTAATAAAGATGGGTTGCTAACTTTTAAAGAAAGGATTTTTTTTTCCAAATCAAATGGAATTGAAGGAACTGATTCTAAATGAGTATCACCGAAGTAACTACTCTAGACATCTCGGGTATCAGAAAATGCTAACAGAAATAAGGAATAATTATTTCTGGCCAGGTATGAGGAGAGACTGCGGAATATCTAAACAAGTGTTTAGAATGCCAACAAGTGAAAGTGGAGCACCAACACCCAGCTGGGCTGATGCAACCTATACCAGTACCTGAGTGGAATTGGGAGGTGATATATTTAGACTTTATCACTAGATTACCAAGGTCAAAGAAGCATAATGACTTTATAATGGCAGTGGTGGATCGATTAAGCAAATCAACACATTTTGTACCTGTGCAGTCCAATTATAAGATGGTGCAAATAGCAGGCATATTTATGTGAGAGATCTTTAGACTGCATGGCATTCCAAAGATTGTCATATCTAATAGGGATGTGAAGTTTACTTAAACTTTCTGGAAAGCATTGTTTACAGGATTGGGAACTCAAATTAATTTCAGCACTTTCTACCATCCATAGACGAATGGACAGACAGAGTGAGTAAATCAGATCCTAGAGGATATGTTACGTATGTATGTGATGCAACAACCAACTAGGTGGGAAGAATATCTGCACCTAGTGGAGTTTGCATACAATAAAGGATACCAGGAATCCCTTAAGACGAGTCCATTTGAAGCCTTATACAGAGGAAAATGCAGAACTCCTATTAATTGGAGTAGCCCAAAAACCAAGTTGATGCTTGGACCAGAAATCTTAGCTGAAATGGAGACATAAGTAAACAAGATCAGGCAAAATCTAAAGGCAGCTTAGGGTAACGAAAAATGTATGTTGATAAAAAAAAAGGACTTATTGTGAGTTTGAGGTTGGAGACCATGTGTATGTAAGGAACAAGCCAAAGAAAAGTACTTTAATATGGGCCTCTTGTGCCAAGTTGGCTCCCAGGTTTTGTGTCCCTTTCCAAGTATTAGCAAGGGTAGGACCTGTGGCTTACCGATTGGCCTTGCCCAGTCATATTCGTGTACACAATGTCTTTCATGTATCGTTATATACATACACGATCCATAACACGTAATCCACTTGTAGAGTGTTCAGGTAGGATATGAAGACTTGATTAAAACTGTTAAAATTTATGAGTAAACTAATTCAAGTTGGTTGATTGTAGGTCAAACCGGATGATGAGTTTCTGGTCGAGCCTTAATGTATAATCAATCAGAGATAAATCATGCTTCGGAAACGAGCCATCACCCAGGTTAAAGTGCAATCGAAGCACTTTGGCCCAGAAGAAGCTACCTG
Organism: Pinus albicaulis; assembly: GCA_034641835.2. Classification (NCBI taxonomy): domain Eukaryota; kingdom Viridiplantae; phylum Streptophyta; class Pinopsida; order Pinales; family Pinaceae; genus Pinus; species Pinus albicaulis. The sequence goes on from CM076577.1 coordinate 1,320,858,184, forward strand.
GGAAGATGAAGGTTTTGTTCGGGAAGCATACCCTGAATTATTTGCTGGAGTAGAATGAGAACACTGAGGACAATTTTCACTTCCAGGGGGGAAGTTGTAACCACTGGCTTAATTGCTAAACTGTTGGTTAAAGTTATTGTTAAGACTTTAAGAAATTTCTTGTTATTATTTTTAGAATAATACATTATGAACATAAATTAAATTTGATTAAATAAATTAGTTATGGAATTGGTTCCATAAAGTGAAAGACTGATGGTAAAAATATTTATTCCAACTGAGAAGTAGTTGAAGGGAAACAATTTAGTCAGTTACTCTTCCTCTGTTGATAAAGGCAACATCCTTGTGAGGAAGAGGGGTTATGACTTGTGTGCTGTGAAAGGGAAAAAAGGAGAGAAAGAATGATTTTCCCGAGCTGGTAGAAACTAGTGGAAATACTCTCAGCTATACTGTAACTTCTGGAAGGTGGATTGGACCGGAGTCCTGAGATCGCTTTCGAGCATTGTTTCCTTCTACTTGGCTCAGGAGTGGAGCATGGAGGGGGGGTGATGACGTAATCGCCTCATCCATGGTAGGGAGGAACAACCACAGTCTATCACAGATAAGTAAACTATACTGAAATTTTGATGATAGATGAAGTAGATTGGTACTGATAAAACAGAAAATGAGACTCTAGATTTATGTTGTTTTATTTTAAGAAATTATTGAAAAGTCTTTAATCGTGAAATAAGGGAATTTTTGTATGAGAAATATTATATTTAATAGTTATGTAGGAGTGAATATATGTTGTAGAATTCCTACTGTAAATAATGTATAAGTATTCTCAGGTATCATAGTAATTTATTTGCACAGGAAATAACTTTGTTTTATAATATGAAAAATAGGGCAATACAACAGATAGATATAATCCATACATTAAGTCTTATGTCAAATATTAGACGTTGCACAATATATGAACTGGAAAATCTGGAAACAGAAAAAATTAGATATGAGTGGGTAAAGAAAATTTACCGATTCCAGAGTTTAGAGGCCCCAGAATGTTGGACGCTTATTCCGATTTCATAAACTATACACGGAATATAAAATAAATATAGTTGGTCCGATCGACTCATACAATAATACATACGTTCAGCAGAGAGAACTATAAGTGGTATAGTTAGTCAATGAAAATTGTAAGTCATAAACGTGTCGACAAAGTTCATGAATTGCATCATAAAACTTTACAGAAAACTGTGAAATACAATTTTACTGACAGAATAGGCAATAAGAAAGGGGTTAAACTTTTCCTAAAGAAAATAGTTATGTTCTGTGGATCTTTAACTCTGAGAAAATAAATAATAAGAATTTGCTACAATTCCTTTAAATTAATTTGAATAAAACAGCGTGCTAACCACTCAAGAGAACCGGTAGACAAAAGAGAAGATTAACTGGCATGCAAATTGGAATCAATGTAAAAACTCTTTAAAAGATTTGGAAGAAACTTCGAAGAACACTATCAAGAACTCAATTGGTACATTACCAAAATTACTAAATATATATAAATTTAAATATAATTGAAGGTAATTGTCTTCACAGGTTTAAACTAAAATAAGAATAGAGTCCAATACAAGAGAATGATGACTCTTTTAACTACAAATTTTCAATTCTGCCTTTCCAAGAATTCCATTACAACAGAGCAAGTTATAACTGGAAGTTAGGTAGGTGGATACAACCACACTATAAATATATTGAACCAGCTTTAAGCATGTAACCAAAATTTTAAATCAGAGTTCCAAAAACAGAGATGGCATGCATCGCTTTACATAGCCATTTAGCAAAAACGTGAACTACAAGGTCTAGCTTGACTATGAACCAGTGAAGGACTAAGAACCCAAGCCAGGAGCTCAGAATTCCAAGCCATTACGCATGGAAGAAGTACCTGTTTAACATGAAGGAGAATGAGTTCAGGAATGGCTGAATGAATCTTCACCTACAGTTGCATCTTTTCCAGTTTTCCAAATAACTTACATGCACATAATATGTGAGATTAAATATGTTACTTCGAGGAAACCCTAAATACCATGAAGGAAAACTTAAGGGAAAAAATGAGTATGTAACCCTAGCTTACCTGATAGTGTTCATGCCGACAACGAAGGAATTCCAGCATGCAAAGGTAACAAAAAGGAATGCATAAAATGGCTGGGTAAACGAGTAAATACACTATTGAGCAAAAACAAGAAATATTGAGACCAAAGAGGTTTACCTTATCTCATTTCTCATCCTCATTGCAGAAACTGAGCAGATTCACGCGATTTCGAACTTGAAGAAGTGCGAAAACACCTGGCAGTGACCCCACAGAGAAATAGTAAAATCTAACGCAGACATGAGAAGGATGTTGCACCTAAGAAGGAAAAAAAATAGAGTATTCATAAGTCTATTAAGGACTGAAGAAGTAGAAGCGACAATTAACTATTCTTAACAGTGAATGAACCATTAAAGAAAATACCCTAGAGCTGTAAAAACCATTACCTAAGGGCCATGCGGAATAATTAACCAGTTTGAGACCCAATCTAGCTGATGGCAAAAGAAACCGACTTCTGTTTCAGAGAAAATGAGACAAAGTGCTGAGGGTGTTATCACTCAGATTTACCTTGAAGTTGTTGGGAAGAGGAAAGGGGTTCGAGGTAACCACAAACCAATATTTTAGGTACAGAATCTAGCCAATCTCTACCCAGAGAGGGATCTCTCTGTAAAATTTAGCTTTGTTTTAGAAGATATTAGGCTAGTTATAAAGTTCAGGGGTTTTGTTTGAATTTGGGTGGTGGAATTCGGTAATCGAGGGCAAGATTGAGTGATTCAGGTCATTGGGCTAATGGAGTTAAGAAAATGGCTTAACTGAATTAAGTTTTTTAACAAAAGATGGTTTCACAGGGCAAGATAATCAAACAGGGAACAAATTCAGATCTAAAGTGAATGGAATGGAATTAGAATGGATGAAAGGCAATTAAGAATCTTTCAACACATTCATAAGAGGGAAATTGAGTGATTATTAATAAAGAGCAATTAAGTATTCTTTACTAAATAATCAAAATGTTTAAACTAGAAAAACAGGAGCAATTAAGAATTCACTGTTTAAACCAATTTAGAAGAAAACATTTAGAATAACAATGATTTAAAATCAGATTACACTTAAGCACTTTCTGATTTATTCCTGTTCATTAATCATTCAGAAATGAAACACAGTGATGTAATAAACAGATATAAATACTTTAAAACACAAGAGAAAGATGACTTATTGATCCGTAGTCTGACACATGAATCCTGTTAAAAGTCTTTCGCATCAATTCCTCATCCAGCTAGCCACAAAAAATTTCTCCAATAGCACTTTATTCCAGATAGTCAATGTTACAGCAGCGTCTAAAAAATCCACCCTGAATACTCCGATTGAGGAAGTATTTATACAAAAAGTTACAAAAAATATCTCATAACAACTTGAGATATTATCTACGATGACTCATAAGTAAATTACAATAAAATAGAGACAGATGGTCTCGTAGATAAGAAAAAATGATAACTAATGTTGTGTTTTTTCCTTCTTTTGAGAATGTGCTGGAGGCTGGCCCTATGCTTTGGCTCATTGCTATCCTCTTCAGTAACTCTGTGCTGGCTACTCGGTTTAACTGATACTCTTTGACTGCTCTGATACACTTTGACCTTTATTCATCCTTTAATCCTTCTTACCATGACTTACTGTATTACATAATCAAAAATTCAAGTAAGGATAATCTTTACAAAATTTCTAACAGTTCTTCCCACCATTTATCTTCCGGAATTCTGGTCCTTTGCAGATTTCTGAGAGTTTCATCAGTCTCTGTATACCTAAAGAAAGTAGGTTGAACAGGAAACAAATGTTTTACTTAATGCTCAAGATAAAATAAATTTTCCAATCTATCATGAAGAATTTTTCCTATAGGCAATGCTGCTGTTGATGAACTAGTTGAGGTATTGGCCTGATTGTCAGCATGCTTGTCCAATTTTTCAACATAACTTTCCAGGTCCATCAATTTTTCTTCTAAAACTAAAGGACTAGGAAATCCTTTATTCAACAAAATATCAAATCTTTTTCTGAAGGCAGTGATTTCTTCTTGCATGTCAGAGCATCTTCGTTCCAAATTCTGCATCAGAGTTCTTTTGGTAAAAACTCTCTTTATTTCCAAAATTGTGCCTGTCCTGTCTTGAATGTCCAATTCTTCAAGTTGCTGCTTGTTCTGAGTATTTAAAAAATGGATGAGTTCATTGGCTTCATCAGGCATGTTTCCCAATTGTTCTCTTGCTCTTAGGACTTCTTCTATAGCCAATTTGACTAAATCATTATGTTCATGCATTATTTGAATTGAGGGCCAGACATATTTTATTGATTGGATAATGTTGTCCCAAAGAATTTCATTTATTTCCTTTAAAGGCTTTTCCAATGTGAGATACTTTTCTAATTTATGGACCAAATTTTCTAATCTGTTCACCTCTCTTGTTTTATCTGCAACACTCATTTTTGAGAGGTCATATTTTTGTTCCAAAGAGGTAAGTTTCACCTTTGTTCTCTGTAGCTTAGTCACTTGGAGTTTCAATTCCTCCATTGATTTTGTTAATTATTTTGGACTCAAATTGGAAGTATGCACCTGTGGCAATTCTGTTGGTTGACCTGTTGTTGTAGTACCTGTAATTACCTCTGGTGTAGATGTTGGAACACTAGGCTCGATAACGATGCCTTTTCAAGCTCTTTGTACGTTTCATTAAGTTTCTCATTCGGTTTTAAAAATTCCATTAATTCTTCTTCGGAATTTTGCTTTATAATTTCGAGTCACAAAGAATTTCTTGTGGGCAGTAGCTTTAGTTGTTTCCTCAAAGTTGCAATGTCATCATCTTTTGATCAGAGCTTCTATACCCTTGACATCCTTGGGATTATGTCCCAAACCAATAATAATTTCCTCCAAAGTCTTAATCCTGTTATCTTTAGCTTGAGAAGAGGATTTTTCGAGGCTTAATTGAGCATTTGTATTCTCCAAAGAATCCTGCAGTTTCTGAGTCATCATTGATTTATCCGTCAGAGTAGAATAAATCATCTCACCTGTCTATTTATGCATCTCAATTTGATCTAAAGGATGAATATCCTTTGCTAGGACTTCAAAATTAGTCCTGATGTAATCTGCAGCTATCTGAGGTTGCTGCACTTTGGGTTTGAAGTGACTCATTAGCATTTTACCCTGTTGAATGTCATAAGCTGACATCAACCTTTGCTGATTCTTAGGAGCCATCTTCAAACACTGATTGTATACTTGAAGTCTGAGAGGATCATTTCTGGCCTTGATATTGATGAATGTTCTTTTAATGTCCTAGGCATCTTTCACTGGTGGTTTGAAAGATGACACTTCTGCACTTTGCTGCCTTTGCAGCTCTTTTCTTAGTAAAGTAGTGGATGTCCCACTGTTTGCACCTGTTTGCTGACTACCCAATTGTTCTTCCCCTTGACTATCAAGGATTTCATCAACATATTCCACTTCTAGAAGAGGATTCAATTTTTTTGTTTTAGCATCTTGCTGTTCAGAAGATCCACAGATAGGAGTAGCTGCTTCAGCATCTCTCTTTTTGCCCTTTTCTACATTCAGAGGAGTTTGTAAAATTGATACTTCTGCTACATTGGTATGAGTAGGGGAAACCCGTACTTGACCCTGTTCTTTAGAAGTCTGAGGTTGTTCTGTCATTGTAAATTTTTCTGCAACTTGGATATCAACCTCTTTCTCCTTTCCTTTAGATGCTACTGTAGCCAATGCACTTATTTCTTGTAGATTTTGTTGAGAAGTCCCAGCAGAAGAAGAACCAATACCTGGTAACTGTACCTGTCCAAAAGAGTCTAGGTCAAGTATTGTTTCAAGATATTTCATTACATTTTCAACATTGACCTGCTCACTATCCTGTTCTACCAATGTTCCTTCCATCCATTCATCCATATTGGCATACTGTTCAATTTCTGGGATTCTTTGATGAATGTATGGTGATAGTTTGTTTTTCATTCTTCTGTCACAAATAAAACTATTTGGGTCATAAGGTACCCAATAGAAACTTTTTTTTAACTTAAGATAATCTTCTAATATCCTTTCAGCTTCATTTCCAACATCTCTAGAGTTACAAATAAAGGGACCTAGCTGGCTTTTAATCCCGAGTTGAGCCTTTTTCTTTGCATTACAAAAATGTACTATATATGAGTTGATCATCTGCCTGAAATAATCTAATGCAAAGAGTCTCATTGGGACATACTTTGGAAATTTGAATGGGCATAATTCACACCCATAAAATCTGATTTCTGTGTGATTCTGGTATAGGTACCAGTCACCTATCCGGTATTTTTTTGAGAGCTGAAGAATCTTCTTGATTTCATTATTAACCCTAGGAGGAGAGACTCCTGTCAACAAGGTGGTTGCAGGGTGTACAAAAAGGTCAATAAATTCATTGTAGGAATAAGGAGAATCACGGGAATTATGAGTGATGGCAGACCAAAAGATCACAGACCTAGGATTTCCTTTGGCATCAAGCTTTTTGACATGGAAAGGGAAATTTTCTGATTGGTAATAGAGCATGAGATGATAAATAATAGAAGAATACTTGAACACTCTCTCATTCTCTAATCTCATGAACTGATCATGGATTTTGTCTGCAATGTATGTAGCAAAATCATACTTAACAGCAGGGGGCTGTCCAGGGGTGAATATAGACAACAATACTAGGGTTAACTGGTCAACATATTCACTGGTATTGAAACCCATTATAAAGGATATCATGTTCAGAATAAGTCTACCCTCATCAGTTAAAAAAGTTTAACCATAAGGAGGAGGGCTTTGGGCTGATGTTATGGCAACATGAAGGTCTAGCAAAGGCAATTTAACTCTTCATGGGATAATTTGGTAGATTTCTCAAGTAATTCTCCCATAGACAGGGGAGTGAGGGCTTGACCAGGTTGAAATTGTAACATCTCATTGATAGACTGAGCAGTTATGGGAAAAAGGATATTCTGACTTGGGGATAAAACTGCTCGTTGATTGGGATCATAGTTTGCATGACAGTAATGGATTATCTCAGGGAAAATGTAGACTGAGGGGAGAAGGTACATGGGAAGATTAGATTCCCATAATCCAAAAATGTCAGAACCTTTCAAATAATTGTCTCTGCAGTAGCAAAAAATTCGAAGGGGACTCTCACAAAGAACCAGGTCTTTAATTTGGAACTATCTGTCTACTAATGGCAAATAATCTAAGTCTCTGTGAGGGGCATTTAGGGGTGCTACATTTAGAGCCACGGGAACCTCCATTTCTGGTTCTTGTGGATTTAGAAATGAATTCGGGGTTTTAGTGCAAAACAGGCACAATCACTGGTTTGGGAATATAATTGCAGTTTTGGGAATAAAAAAGATCAAATTGAACTTATTTTGAGTCTTTAGTGTGGAATTAAAACCAAAACCAGGATTTTTTTACAGAGTTCAGCAGAAAATAGGAGTAAATACCTGTTTACGGGAAATGAACAATGGTTAAACAAGTGTTGGCTATGGCGGATAAACTCTGGATTATTTTACTGCAAATTTCTTGTGCGAGGTAGCAGTTGGAACACTTTGACAGTTAAATTCAAAGTTCGTTGCCCGGGGGACTGGTTAATGCATAGGATAATGAAAATGACACGGGATCGTTTGTTTTATTCACAGAGTCAAAAGGTTGGCGGGTTTATGATTGTTGACGTCAGCAAGTACGGTGAATTCGTCACAGAGGGCAGGCGGCAAGCGGTTTCCATCGCACCAGTTTTGGGGAAAGGTGGTTTTAGGCGGAGGGCGAGCGATTCCATACAATGAATGACGCGTGGCGCAACACTATTTGGAAAACCGCCGGGCCATCGCGCATTATCGTTCGTACAAAGAAGGCTAGCGATATTGATAATAACCGTCGATCTTGGACTGGCTGATCGAACGGTGGTCAGGGCGATAAGATGACGGGAGAATAACAAGCGGGCCCAATATAATTAAATGTTAATTAATCGCACCGGGGATGATTCAATTGGTGGATACATGTTATTAATTAATCGTGAGGATTAATTAATTCCTTTTTAAAATGTGGAAAAGTGATCGAGAAAGGTTTTAAAGTGGGATTTAACCAAGGTTAAGACTTGCGCCTAAGGGATGTGTATTGGGAATTTTAACAATGGGTTATAGTTTTAACCTTGGTTAAATGGAGTCGCGGTATAAAAATATACAAGGGAAGGATTATTTTTGTTTTAAAACACGTAATAAAACATGTTTTAACTATTTTTCAATGTATTCCTATTATATGGTAATTAAATCAGATTAATCTAATTACCATAGGGGGAGGGATTAATATTAAAGATATATTTTAGCCGAAAGGGAGTATAATGAGGGTGTTTTATTTAAACATGTGGGGATTAAATACTTTGGCTAAAATTATAATAAATGGATTTTGGGTTTTTTTATAAAAAGGAGTTATATATAATAGGAGAAGGTCATTCTTATAGGGATTTAAATAATAAATTAAAAATTAATATGAAAAATGAGTTAAAGCGCTAAGTATAAAACATTAGAATAATGTATTTAACTTATGCTTGTATGAAACAAGGTGTTTTATGGAATATTGCATGATTTTCCTAAGTAAAATGGGATTTTACTTAGGAAAAGATTTTTTAGAAGTGAATGAGTGTGATGATGAATGCTTTTAAGTACTTAGATTTTTCCAATTATTGGGCCGAGGGTCTGGTCCCTCCAAAAGTCAAGGAAATGCCTTGAGCCCCTCTAATTTTCAAAAGCTTCAGTACTTAGGGGAAATTAGTGAAGTTTTTAGGGAAAAATGAGGGGGTAAGTTAATAATCTGACTTTGCTTTGCTTGAAATTTTTCCAGTGTATTGTCAGCCTCTGCACTTGTGATGAAAGTAAAAGATTTAACACATCTAAAGCCATTATTCATCACATGTAATTCTGCAACACCATCTACCTACCCTACGTACTTTACCCTACCATTTTTTCTTCTTTATTAGGGTGCACTTAGACTGGAAAACCCTTATCACACTTTTTTCTTTTACATGTAGAAATGTAGCTAATTCTAACCTTATTACATCCAAGGGCTCAAATTAAACTGTTGAGCTCCTTTTATTTGCTCTACCTATCTTCTTATCTGCCAAGATTACACAGTTTGGTTAGATTTTATTCTCTATCTATAAAACATAAAATTGAAAGATGAACTAGCCAAGCTTTAAACTATTTGACTATTCATCAATTGTGGCATAAGTTACAAGTTGCACACATTTTGTTTATTACATCAGAGAAAAAAGTAGTGGCATTTAGACTTGCACACTTTCCTTGGCCTTTCTTTTGGCGGGGTTCATTTTCTTTCACTTTTTTGGCCATTTTTATTTTTTCACCCTTTGATTTTTTTTTTTTAGGGTATACCCTCTTTACATTTTTTAAAATTTTTGATTTTTTGAGAATATGGAAAACCTTTGCAACAAGAAAAGGTATGAACATATTACATAGCCCATCAAGTCAATCATGAAATATGACTCCTATTGGTATAGGAGACTAACACTGGCTCCACTTGGGGATGGCTTTTCCTGGTGAAAAGTCAAGAACAACAGGTCAGTTGGCCTTCAAAATGATTTCAACTGAACCATGGAATCTTCTTCTTCTTGTTGCTTTATTGTATGTATGAAAGTAATATTCCTGAAGCTTACGGCCTTCTCCTCGGGCTTCAACTCCAATCAGTGACTATCCATTCCAAACTGAGACATTACAAAGGATATAGTATGTACATGTTAAAAATCAGAATATCCTAATAGATAGGATCAAACTAATGCTTTAACATTCGACCATTAACTGGTCCTTCTTTAGTTTCTGTACCATCCAATTTTTTCAGGAAATATGTATTGTTTCCTTGTAAAGCATGAATAATATAGGGTCCTTTCCATAGGAAGTCAAACTTCCCATGTTTTCCCTTATCCTCTCTTCTGGAATCCCATCTTAAAACTTTGTCTCCCAATTGGAAATCTTCTTCTTTTGTCCTTTTATCAAATATCTTCTTTAGTTTCTCATGCAATATTTGGGATCTTTGATAAAATTCCTCTCTGGTCTGCTGCAAATTGATAGTCTGATTTATTCTCCTTTGAATATCATTTGGTTCAACCTGAGCTTCTTGAAGTAACTTCATTACAGGAACTCCTAAAGATGAAGGAAAGACAACCTCAATACCATAAACTAACTCATAAGGACTTGTCCCAATATATTTTTTGGTGGTAAGTTTGTCTGCCCATAGTGCATTTGTAAGTTTTTTATGCCAATTTTTCTTGTTTTCTTCCAATAATTTCTTAATAATATTAATGAGACTTTTGTTGGAAGATTCAACTAGTCCATTAACCTGAGGGTAATAGGCCTTTGAATGGCTTAAGGTGATATGATATTTATTACAGAAAGTTATCATCTTTTTTTTATTTGAAAGCAGCAGCATTATCAGTTATGATTTTCTCAGGACAACCAAATCTTGATAGTATATTGGTTTATAGGAATCCTATGATCACAGAGTCATTGGCTTGTCTGGAAGGAATTTCTTCAATCCATTTAGTAAAATAATCTGTGGCAGTGAGAATCCATTTGTGTTGGCCAGAAGAAGGAGGATGGATTTCTCCAATGAAATCCAGGCCCCATTGCTGGAAAGGTTTTTCGGTGGAAATTGGTTTTAGGGGTAAAGGTAACCGTTTTCTCTTGCCTTCAAAAATTTGACATTTATGGCAAGCAGTGAAAAATTTCTTTACATCAGAAAACAAGGTTGGCCAATAAAATCCAGTCCTTAGGATCTTGTCTGTAGTTGATTTCCAATAAAGGTGTCCACCAAAGTCTCCTGTATGGAATTCATTGAGAGTCTTGTTAGCTTCATCTTTTAATAAACAATTTAATAGAATACCATCATAATTTTTCCAAAAGAGAGCATTATCTAAAATACAAAACTTTAAAGATGTCATCTTTAAAAACCTTTTCTTTGTTCTGGATAACCCTGGAGGAGCTTGTAGGTTTAACAAAACATAAATTATATCAACATACCAAGGTGAATCTAAGAAGGCCTGGCTGATTTGTGGAGTCGCCATCTCCTGATTGTCATCCAGTTCATTAATATCTAGGGCTTGGAAATTTGTTTCAGTCATGAGTTGAGCCAATCCCTTTCCCTTTATAAGCTTTGCAGGTTTTATCTCAATATCATACTCTAATATGGTAGCAATCCATTTACCTCTTTTTCCCTCAATTCCATCTTGAGTTAAGATGTCTTTGAAAACAGCATTTGGTACATAGGCTATCACATGAGAATACAATATATAGATTCTAAAATCTTTAATAGTTTTTACAAGTGCAAAAGCTTGTTTTTCCATGATGTTGTATTTTAATGATGCATCCCTCAGTGCTTTACTAAAAAAGGCTATAGGTTTTTCACATCCTTGATCATCCTTTTGTAATAAAACAGCTGCTACAGTATGTTCTGATGCAAATGAAAAGATTATGAAATCTCTATCAAATTGTGGACTAGTAAGAACTGGCGTTCTGGTCAAAGCCATTTTAATATCTTCAAATGATTGCTTGGCTTCTACTGTCCATTTAATACTCGAATCATTTCTTAACATGTTAGTAAGCAATCTAATTAATTCAGCTAAACTATAAATGAATCTTCTCAAAAAATTGATTTTTCCTATGAAAGCTTGAAGTTCTTTGATATTTTTGGGATGAGGTATTTGCAAGATAGCTTCTATTCTAGCAGGATCAATTATAATACCATCTTTGGAAATAATATGGCCCAGGATTTTACCTTCTTCAAGACCAAACAAGGACTTTTTTGGATTCAAAGAGATCCCATACTTTCTGCATTTTATGAATACTTGTCTGAGATGGTCCAAATGTTGCTGATCTGATTTATAGAAAACAGTTAAATCATCCAAATATATAACAAGAAAGTCATGAATTTATTTTGCAAATGCAATGTCCATTGCTCTTTGGAATGTTTCTCCAGCATTTTTGAGTCCAAATGGAATTTTAACATATTTGAAAGTACCCCATGGTGTTGTAAAAGCTGTTTTTTCCTGATCATCAGGATGAACTAGAATCTGATTATATCCTGAAAACCCATCTAAAAGAGAAATCATTGAAGCACCTACCACCCTTTTCAAAATGTGATCCATTTTGGGAAAAGGATAATTATCCTTCAAAGAAACCTTATTTATATTCCTTAAATCAACACATAGTCTAATCTCTCCATTTTTCTTCCTAGTAGGGACCAAATTAGACACACACTCTGAAAATCTAATAGGAGCAATTATCCCTGCTTCATACATTCGTTTGATTTCTTTTTCAATTGATGGCAACAGTACAGGGTTGATTCTTCTGAGTTTCTGTTTAAATGGTTTCTGATCTGGTCTTAGAGGTATTGTATGTTGAATTATAGATGTATCATATGATTTCAAATCTTCATAACTCCAGGCAAAGACATCCTGGAATTCTATTAATAATTCAACATATTTTTGTTTTTGATCGGGAGGAAAAGATTTTGATAACTTTATTATTTTAGGATTTTCTTCAGTTCCCAGATTGTATTCCTCAATATTAGCTTTCAATGGTTCCATTTTAGGTTTCAGTGGAATGTCATTAGAGTCAAAAAGATTTTCCAGAGGAGTTAATCCTTTGGGAAAATGATATATTCCTCAATATCAGCTTTCAATGGTTCCATTTTGGGTTTCTTTGGAATATCATTAGAGTCGAAAAGATCTTCCAAAGGAGTTAATCCTTTAGGCAAATGATTATCTTTCAAATTAATGATTTCATATTCATCTTCTATAATCTCATCAACCTCCATTTGTTTAAGGTCCTGCATTTATTTTTTGGTGAACTTCGTTGGATGAAGCATTTGAGTTGCACTTTCTTCTGAAATGTGTATTTCTTGTTCATTTATTTTATCAGATTCAATGATTGTATCTTCATCTATGTTGTTGTTAGAAAATTCATTCTCTAAAGCCAGAAAATTGTTAATATGATTGTCATTTACAAACACTTGCCAATTCTTAAAATTGTCTGGTATAGCAGGTCCGTGTCTAATCTTAGCTGTGAACTGATGATTAGGTTCGAAAGGTAATTTACAAGTGCTAGCAAACATTGCAAGACTATGAGCATGCAAATTGTGTTTTCTTGGTATTTTGGCAAGCTGAGCCTGTAGAAAAGTATTGAGAATCTCTACAACTGTTCCTCAATATTCTCATAATCTGGGATCTTTTGTCAGAAAGTCACCATTTATCTGTTGAATGATTAAATCAGAATCTCCTATGATAGATACTCTAATTGCCCCTAATTTTTTGACAAGTTTTAGCCCTAACAAAAGAGCTTCATATTCTTCCATATTATTAGTGCATTTAAAGTTCAATCTGTAAGCATGGCCTTCAGCATGATCATTTTCAAGGTTATGTATCCAAATTCCAGCTCCTGCTCCTAACTTATTAACTGAACCATCAAACTCTAAATGCCAAAGAATTTATGTTCATAATTTGTATCAGACATTTTAGGAACTTTCTTAACATTGAGATCTGATTTTTTACTTTCTTCTGGTTTTTCTTGGGTTTCTGATGTTTCTTTTTCCTCAGATATTTCTTGGATTTCAACACTAGATTTATTTGCAATTTCTTTTGGTTCAGTTGCTAGTGCTTCTAATTCAGTGGGAAGATCAGATTTAGCATTATAAAGAATAAATGAGTCCATATCAGAGTGTACTGAGTAGATGGGGAAATTTTCAGGTTTCTCCTGACTACTGACTACATATTTCATCAAGGTTTCTCTGTATAGTCTTTTAGGTTGACCAAACATTGAAATAGTAGCATATGACATGTCTAATTGAAGAGATCCTCTGAGTTTTGCACCCCAGGATCTAGACAATAGCATAACATATTTTGGAGGAATATCTGCTACTACTATATCCATCAAAATGGTTTTCGCAAGGTATTGAACCAATGTAACACACAAATCTTTGATAAGTCCTAAACATTTCACCTGACTTGAATCAAAAGAAAAGAGATCTTTATAGGGTCTGGTGATGTCTAGATTTAATATTTCCATTACAACCTTGGGCATTAGATTGTGAGATGCCCTAGAGTCAAGCATGGCATTATGAAGTATTTTATCATGTATATTTAAACTCACATAGAATGGAGGAGTTCCTCCACTTCCTGGTTTTCCATTTACTTCAGGGCCAAATAATAATCTAGGTTGATCATCAAAAACATTTACTGAATCATCACTTCTAGTAATATTGAGTGATCTATTAATTTGGCTTCTGTAGACATCATGTTTAGCTAATTTAGACAATGGAACAACTATCTTTAATTTGCCTATTTCAGCTTCTAGAATAAAAGGTTTCTTGGTCTGAGTCCTTGTATTTTGAACAGTTGGATTGTCTTTTTCTTCTATGTTTTCAGTATTTTTCTCCTTTTCAGGAGTGGGGTTGTGTGCTGAAGTTGTTTCCGAATCAGCTTCTGGAGGTTCCTCTACATTTCCTTTAGGAGGAAGAGTATTGGAAAGTTATCTGTTATTCAGTTGACTATCGGATACATCTTTAATTATTGGGTTAGCAGGATTAGGATCTGATCTAGTGAGAATATGTACAGGGGTAGTATTGGTTTTACCTTTGAGGGGTTGTTTTGTAGTTTTCTGTTTACTTGCTTCCGGAATATCAACTCTTCTGCTTCTCAAATTGTATTGCTTGTGAACTTCATAAATGGTTGTATCATAACCTTCCTTAAAGTCAAATGATTCTCCTGATTGGGTTTGAAATTGCTTAAGAATATGAGCCTCTTGATCCTCTTGGGTCAAGAAAATTTCTGGTTCGTTCTCCCATTCAGTGAAATTTTTTATTTGAACATCTTCAATTGGTTCTTCAGAAGTTGAGCCTTCGACATAATTTTCCTAGAATGGGGGCCTAATATTTTGGTCAGGACCAGTTTTTATAATATTTTGATTTTGGTTTCTTCTGAAGTTCGGATTTCTCACAATATTGCTTGGCTAACCATCCCAAGGAGATTTATTCTTTTCAATGTTTTCTACTCTATCTCCTAGTCTTTCCATTCCTTTGATAATAGCATCGAGTTTCTTTTCAAAAGCTGTGGGTTCTTCGTTTATAGGCATTCTCCTTTCAGCTCTAGCTCTAGTTCGTTTTTCTATCAGGTTAGCTTCAACACTAACAACTATACTTTGCATTTCTTCTAAAGTTTGAGGAGCTCTTTCCCTAAGTTGATATTCTATATCGGAATCAAATCCATCAGGGAATTTGATTAATACTGAATCTGGAGGAGGTCTAAGATTTTGGGGAACAACATTGTAAGCCTCATTGAATCTGGTGACATAATCTTGCACAGTCTCGTTTGGTCCTCTTTTTAGTTTTCCAAAGTCTGATAAGATTTGAAGAGGATCTTTCTTCTTTTCCCATCTATTTAAAAATGATTTATAAAGAGTTGCTAAGTCAGTAACACTGTTTGCAGGAATGGCTCTGAACCAGGTTCTAACTTCTCCAGTAAGACTTTGGACAAATATTCTCATTCTTACATCATCAGCATCTATTTCATAAATTTCAAAATAATCAGTCATCTTTTTAGTATGCTGTTGTGCAGTATAGGTTCCAGAACCATCAAAAGGAGTGATTTTACTTTGGTAATCTTGAGGCATAGCCCCTAGATTAGCTGGTAATGCCAAAGGAGCATATCTGTTTGCCATTGCAGGAGGTAGCGAGGAAATAACAGGTGAGGTTGGTATATGAGTGGTGGGTGGAGGAGTAGAAGGGGTAGTTTGAGGAAATGTTGATGAACTTGGAGAAGCTGAAGTGATCATGGAAATATTTGAAGTTCCTTCAGAGGTAAACTCAGATTGTATGGAATTTCACAAATGTTTATCAATATGTGAAGCAAAAAATTCAAATTGTAAATCTTCAAGAAATACTAGGTTTGGAACCAAATTGGACAACTCAGATTCAGAAAAATTTACAAATAAAGATGTTTCAAACTGCTCGTCAAAAGGTTCATCCTCAAGATAAATCCACTTCACAGGACAAGATATTGATCTATAGAGAGGTTGAGAACTACCAAAACTTTCTTGACTATCTTGTCTCCTAAGAATTCTGGGGATCAAATTCGGATTTTCAAACACAGGTGGTGGATTTGGATCAGGATTAGCCCTAGTGTAACGAGCCCTTTCTGAAGCCAGTTTTCTAGGTGATATTTTTTGGTTTTTTGGTTTAAATGGACTGAATAATACAACTTCAACAATTTCTTTAAGAATTTTCTGATATTGGATTTAAATTTTCTTAAAGATTTATTTGACTAGAGGAACTGATCAGATGTTTGAAACCAAATTTCAGTTCATAAACTAGACCGGAGACAGACTGAAGTAGCATTTATTTACTATGCAATTGCAGAGCAAAAGCAGTTCAAAGGCTACCTCGCTAACTTCAGGTTCCGTCTGTAGTTTATAAAGTAAACAATAGTAATAATAAAATTATTTAGTTCCCTAGTATGGTCGCCACTATGTTATCACTCAGATTTTCCTTGAAGTTGTTGGGAAGAGGAAAGGGGTCTGAGGTAACCACAAACCAACTTTTAGGTACATAATCTAGCCAATCTGTACCCAAAGCGGGCTCTCTCTATAAAATTTAGCTTTGTTTTAGAAGATATTAGGCTAGTTATAAATTCCAAATGTTTTAATTGAGTTTGGGTGGTGAAATTCAATAGTTAAGGGTAAGATTGAGTAATTTAGGCCATTGGGCTAATGGAGTCAAAGAGGATAACTTAACTAGATTAAGTCTCTTAACAGAAGATGGTTTCACAGGGCAAGATAATCAAACAGGGAACAATTATAGATCTAAAGTGAATGGGATGAACTCAAATGGATGAAGGGAAATTAAGAATCCTTCAACACATTCGAAAGAGGGAAATTGAGTGATTATTAATAAAGAGAAATTAAGTATTCTTTACTAAATAATCAAAATTCTTAAACTAGAAAAACAGGAGCAATAAAGAATTCACTGTTTAAACCAGTTTAGAAGAAAAAATTTAGAATAACAAAATTTAGAAGCACTTTCTGATTTATTCCTTTTCGTTAATCATTCAAAAATGAAACACAGATGATATAATAAACAAATATAAAGACTTCAACACATAAGAGATAGATGACTTATTGATCCGTAGTCTGACACAAGAATCCTGTAAAAAGTCTTTCGCATCAATTCCTCATCCAGCTAGCCACACAAAATTTCTCCAATAGCACTTTATTCCAAAATAGTCAATGTTACAGCAAAGTCTAAAAAATCCACTCCTCAATACTCCGATTGAGGGAGTATTTATACAAAAAGGTATAAAAAATATCTCATAACAACTTGAGATATAATCTAGGATGACTCATAAGTATTTTACAACAAACTAGAGATAGATGGTCTCGTAGATAAGAGAAATGATAACTGATGTTGTGCTGTTTCCTTCTTTTGAGAATGTGTTGGAGGTAGGCCCTATGATTTGGCTTGCTATTGTCCTCTTCAGTAATTCTGTGCTGGCTTCTCCGTTTAACAGATACTCTTTAACTGCACTGATACTCTTTTATCCTTCTTTATCATGACTTACTGTAGTACATAATCAAAAATTCATGTAAGGATAGTTTTTACAAAAGTTCTAACATTTCTTCCCACCATTTATCTTCCGGTATTCTGGTTCTTTGCAGCTTTCTGAGAGTTTCATCAGTCTTTGTATACCTAAAGAAAGTAGGTTGAATTGGGAACAAATGCTTTACTTCATGCTCGAGATAAAACAAATTTTCCAATCTATCATGAAGACTTTTTCCTGTAGGCAATGCTACTGTTGATGAACTAGTTGAGGCACTGGCCTGATTGTCAGCATGCTTGTCCAATTTTTCAACATAACTTTCAAGGTCCATCAATTTATCCTCTAAAACTAAAGGACTGGGCAATCCTTTATTCAACAAAATATCAAATCTTTTCAGAAAGGCAGTGATTTCTTCTTGCATATCAGAACATCTTCGTTCTAGATTCTGCATCAGAGTTCTTTTGGTAAAAGCTATTTTTATTTCCAAAATTTTTCCTATCCTGTCTTGAATGCAAAATTCTTCAAGTTGATGCTTATTTTGAGTATTTAGAAAATGGATAAGTTCATTGGATTCTTCAGGCCTGTTTCCCAATTCTTCTCTTGCTTCTAGGACTTCTTCCAGAGCCAATTTGACTAAATCATTCTGTTCATACATTATTTGAATTGAGGGCCAAACATCTCTTATTGACTGGATGATGTTGTCCCAAAGAATTTCATTTATTTCCTTTAAAGGCTTCTCCAATGTGAGATCCTTCTCCAATTTGTTGACCAACTTTTCTAATCTGTTGACCTCTCTTGTTTTATCTGCAACATTCATCTTTGAGAGATCATATTTTTGTACCAAAGTGGTGAGTTGCACCTTTGTTCTCTGTAGCTCTATCACTTGGAGTTTCAATTCCTCCATTGACTTTATTAACTCTTCTGTACTTAAATTGGAAGTATGTACCTGTGAAAATTCTGTTGGTTGACCTGTTGTTGGAGTACCTGTAATCACTTCTACAGTAGATACTGGAACATTAGGCTGCTTGTATTTCAATGCCTTTTCAAGATCTTTTTCAGTTTCATTAAGTTGCTCATTTAGTTTCAAGAGAAAATCCATCAATTCTTCTTCAGAATTTTTCTTTATAATTTCTGCAGTCTGTGGATGTCTTTAGGCTGGTAACTTCAATTGTTTTCTCAAGGTTGCAATATCATCATATTTTTTCTTGATCAAAGCTTCTATACCTTTCACATCCTTGGGATTATGACCCAATCCAATAATGATTTCCTCCAAAGTTTTTATCCTGTTGTCCTTAGCCTGAGAAGATGCTTTTTCAAGACTTAGTTGAGCATTAGTATTCTCCAAAGAATCCTGCAATTTCTGGGTCATCATTGATTTATCTGTTAGAGTAGAATAAATCATTTCACCTGTCTGTTTATGCAGCTCAATTTTATCCAAAGAATGGATATCCTTTGCTATGACTTCAAAATTAGTTCGGATATAATCTGTAGCTGTTTGACGTTGCTGCACTTTGGGTTTGAAGTGACTCATTACCATGTTACCTTGTTGAATGTCATAAGTTGACATCAATCTTTGTTGATTCTTAGGAGCCATCTTCAAACATTGATTGTACACTTGAAGTCTGAGAGGATCATTTCTAGCCTTTATATTTATGAATGTTCTTTTAATATCCTAGGCATCTTTCACTGGTGGTTTGAAAGATGATACTTCTGCACTTTGCTGCCTTTGCAGCTCTTTTCTCTGTAAAGTAGTAGATGTCCCACTGATTGTACATGTTTTTTGACTACCCAATTCCTCTTGCGTCTGACTATCAGGGATTTAGTGAACAGATTCCACTTCTGGAAGAGGATTCAATTTTTTTCTTTTAACATCATGTTGTTCAGAAGATCCACTCACAGGAGTAGTTGCTTCAGCATCTCTCTTTTTACCCTTTTCTACATTAAGAGGAGTTTGTAAAATTGAAATTTCTGGTACATTGGTCTGAGTAGGAGAAATCTGTACTTGACCCTGTTCTTTAGAAGTTTGAGGCTATTCTGTCATTTTAAATTTTTCTGAAATATGGATATCAGCCTCTTTCTCTTTTCCTTTAGATGCTACTGTAGCCAATGCACTGATTTCCTGTAAATTTTGTTGAGAAGTCCTAGCAGAAGAAGAACCAATACCTGGTATCTGTACCTGTCCAAAAGAGTCTAGGTCAAGCATTTTTTCAAGGTCTTTCATTACATTTTCAACATTGACCTGCTCACTATCTTGTTCTATCAATGTCCCTTCCATCCATTCATCCATATTGGCATACTGTTCAATTTCTGGGATTCTTTGATGAATGTATGGTGATAGTTTGTTTTTCATTCTTCTATCACAAATGAAGCTATTTGGGTCATAAGGTACCCAATAGAAACTTTTCTGTAATTTAAGATAGTCTTCTAAGATTCTTTCAGCTTCCTTCCCAGCATCTCTAGAGTTGCAAACAAAGGGACCTAATTGGCTTTTAATTCTGAGTTGAGCCTTTTTCTTTGCATTGCAAAAATGAATTGTATCTGAATTAATCATCTGTCTGATATACTCTAATGCAAAGAGTCTCATTGGGACATATTTTGGTAACTTGAATGGGCATAACTCACATCCATAGATTCTGATTTCTGTGTGATTCTGGTATAGGTACCAGTCACCTATCCGGTATTGCTTTGATAGCTGAAGAATTTTCTTGATTTCACTATTAACCCTCGGAAGAGAAACTCCTGTCAACAAGGTGGTTGCAGGGTGTACAAATAGGTCAACAAACTCATTTTAGGAATAAGGAGAATCAGGGGAATTATGAGTGATGGCAGTCCAGAAGATAACAGACCTAGGATTTCCTTTGGCATCGAGATTTTTGACATAGATAGGGAAACTTTCTGATTGGTAATAAAGCATGAGATGATAAATAATAGAAGAATACTTGAACACTCTTTCATTCTCTAATCTCATGAACTGATCATGGATTTTTCCTGTAATGTAGGAAGAAAAATCATACTTGACAACAGGGGGCTATCCAGGGGTGAAAATTGATAACAATACTAGGGTTAATTGGTCAACATACTCACTAGTATTGAAACCCATTATAGAGGATATCATATTTAGAATAAGTCTGCCCACATTAGTGAAGAAGGTATAACCATAAGGGGGAGGGCCTTTGGGCTAATGTTTTGGTAACATGAAGGTCTGGCAGAGACGATTTAACTCTTCATGGGATAATTTGGTAGATTTCTCAAGTAATTCTCCCATGGACAGGGGAGTGAGGGCTTGACTAGGTTGAAATTGCAACATCTCATTGATAGAGTGAGCAGTTATGGGAAAAAGCATCTGACTCGGGGACAAAACTGCTCTTTGATTGGGATCATAGTTTGCATGAAAGTAATGGATTATCTCAGGGAAAATGTGGACTGAGGGGAGAAGGTACATGGGAAGATTGGATTCCCATAATCCAAAAATATCAGAACCTTTCAAGTAATTATCTCTGCAGTAGAAAAAAATTCGAAGGCGATTTTCACTGAGAACCAGGTCTTTAATTTGGAAATCTCTGTCTACTAAAGGTAGATAATCTAAATCTCTGTGAGGGGCATTGAGGGGTGCGACATTAAGAGCCACGGGAATCTCCATTTCTAGTTCTTGTGGATTCAGAAATGAATTCGGGGTTTTTTATGAAAAACAGGCACAATCATAGGTTTAGGAATATAATTGTAGTTTCTGGGATTTGAGGAATAAAATGAAGATCAATTTTGAACTCTGTTTTAGTTTCTCGTGTGGAATTTAAAACAAAAACCAGGATTTTACAGAGTTTGACGGGAATTGAGGTAAATACCTGTTTTCCTGGGAAATGAATAGTAATTGGAACAGGTATTAGCTATGGTAGATGAATTCTGAATGCTCGGCTACAATTTTCCTCAACAAGGTGGCAGTTGATGGCATTCGACAGTTGGTTTTGGAGTTTTCTGCGTGAGACTCTGGTCGTTACATAGGATAATGAAAATGACGCAGGCAAATTTGTTTTATTTGCAAAGTCAAAGGTTGGCGGGTTTTTTATTATTTTAATGGATGACATTAGCAAGTACGGAGGCTTCGTCAGGGGAGGCAGGCGGTAAGCGGTTTCCATCGCACCGCTTTTGGGGAAAGGCGGTTTTCAGCGGAGGACGAGCGATTCCATACGATGAACGACGCGTGGCGCGGCATTGTTCAGAAAACCTCTTGACCATCATGCGTTATTGTTCGGACGAGGATGGCCAGCGATATGGACGATAACCGTAGATCTGAGATGATTTGATCGAACAGTCCTCGGGAAAGGAAGATGGCGGAGAATTAAAATGGCGGGCCCAATGTGATTAAATATTAAATAATCGTATCGGGGGTGATTTGATTGGCGGATTAGGTTATTAATTAACCTGGAGGGTTAATTAATCCCTTTTATATGGCGAGGTAGTGGGTTTTTTAATTAATCGGTAATTCAACCAATTAATTACAATTAACGCAATTATATGGTTATTTTTCAACCAAAGGGGCGGGATATTAATTATTGGGGATTTTATTAAAATAATACGGGAAAAAGGGAAAATTTTATATGGGGATTTAAATAATAAAATTAGAAATTAATATGAAAAAATGAACTAAAGCGCTAAGTGTAAAACATTAAAGTAATGTATTTAACTTATGCTTGCATGAATAGGGTTTTTGTGAAATATTGCATGATTTTCCTAAGTAAAATGGGATTTTACTTAGGAAAAGATTTCTTAGAGGTGAATGAATGTCATGATGAATGATTTTAAGTACTTAGGTTTTTCCAATTATTGGGCCGAGGGTCCGGTCCCTCCAAAAGTCAAGGAAATGCCTTGAGCCCCTCTAATTTTCAAATGCCTTAGTACTTAGGGGAAATTAGTGAAATTTTTAGGGAAAAATGAGAAGGGAAGTTAATAATTTTGACTTTGCTTTGCTTGAAATTATTCTAGTGTAGTGTCTTCCTTTGCACTTGTGATGAAAGTAAAGATTTAACACATCTAAAGTCATTATCCATCACATGTAATTCTGCAACATCCTCTACCTACCCTACCTACTTTACTCTACCATTTTTTCTTCTTTATTAGGGTGTACTTAGACTGGCAAACCCTTATCACACTTTTTATTTTACATGTGGAAATCTGTCTAATTCTAACCTTATTACATCCAAGCACTCAGATTAAACTGTTGAGCTCCTTTTATTTATTCTACCTATCTAATTATCTGCCAAGATTAAACAGTTTGGACAGATTTTATTCTCTATCTCTAAAACATAAAATTAAAAGATGAATTGGCCAAGCTTAAACTGTTTGAATATTCATAAATTGTGGCATAAGATACAAGTTACACACAATTTTTTTATTACATTAGAGCAAAAAGTAGTGGCATTTAGACTTGCACACTTTCCTTGGCCTTTCTTTTGGTGGAGTTCATTTTCTTTTACTTTTTTGGCCACTTTTATTCTTTTCACCCTTTGATTTTTCTTTTAGGGTATACCCTCTTTACATTTTTTTAAATTTTTTGATTTTTTGATTTTTTTCGAGAATATGGAACACCTTTGCAACAAGAAAAAGGTTTGAACATATTGCATAGTTCAATAAGTCAATCATGGAAAATGACACCTATTGGTATAGGAGTCTAACACAACAAACCATTGAAAACCAAAACTTACTTCCCATGGAGCTTTACAACCGAGCTCATTGTAGTATTTATAATGACATCCTACTTAAAACATGACAATCATATCATGTACTAGAGTTTTATAACATATATCATTACGATGTTTACAATAACAACCACATATACTTATACATATTTTCTCCAAACATAAAATAATCATATTGTTTGTGGAGCTTTATAAATCCAGCTCGATACATTATTCACAATAAAATACACATATATACATATGCACATTTTATTTAACTAGAAAATAAAAGGATATGATGCATGCATCCACAATAAGGGAGTCCAGAGGCTCACACCTCCACCCTCAAAGTAATACCAGGATTCACCTTGTTCCTAGGAAGTTCAAAATCCACTACCAAAGTAAAACATGCATCCAATGTCCAACACTACGATTTTCAATGCCCTCTCAAAGGTCTAATTCCATCATGCACATACCATGCATGAAAATACCAGCATGCACATACCATAGTTATAATAACACCTATTAGGTCATAAAACCATTTTTTTAACCAAAATATAACCAGATAAATAACAATGATAGAATACTTATTAAAGCCACATAATAACAAGTATAATTACTCATGAATTACAAGGGGAAAGAGCTCTTATCAATCTTATGCAAAATCTAACTAAGTCAGGGACTTCCACATACCACCCGACCATAGATTGAGCTTAACCAAATCTTTCTTTTAGCTAATCACCCCCATGCCATATTCCAAGCATGAATGTGGGATCTCATGGGATAAACTAATACACAAACAACCAAGGGAATCCAGAGGTTAAACCACCTTCACCCTCACACTATTGTGATCTCACCTAAACTGGTCTCGAGATCCTGCCTCCTAAACAAAACTGATTTTGGATGCCTAAGAATTTCTTCACCATCCCTTGAGTAATTTTCCTGTCTCCACCCATCTATTGATTGCTTCTCGAAGAAAACCATCTCTACCCCCAACCCTTGGTATTTTCCTGAGACCACCTCACTCAAATCTAAAAACCTTCTGAAAATCCAAATCTCAACCAAGAATGAATCCCATCACACCATGGCTATCGGGAAATGGCAAGGAAAGGTTGAAACCCACTATCGAAACCCAGAAAAATCCATGCCAATGACAGCAAAAGAACCAAATACCAACATGCACATACCATGCATGAAAATATCAGCCAGTAAATCATATATGCAACCTGTTACTGCCTGAATCCGCTTGATCCAACCTTTCCTTGCTTGATCCAACCTTTCCTTTTCCTTCTTTGTCCTTCCTTTGCTTCCTTCTCATTCCTTTTCTTCCCTTTCTTTCTTTCTCATCTTGGTGCTCTTCTCCTCTCTGAAACCAATTCTGAAATTGAACTAACAAAAGTATACCAAAAAAAAAACTGCAAAATGATCCTCAAATCAATTTTATCATTCCTGCCTCTAATTTCTTCATTTTCCTTAATTTTCCTTCAATTTCTTCCTTGCATGCAATATGTGACCTTTCACCTCCCTTTTCTCCTAATTTCCTTTATTTTCATAAATAAATGCCAAAAATACCTTTTTTCCTTTTCAAAGCCTTTGTCAATGCCTTTGCCAATTTTCCCTTAGCCATAATAAAAAACAAGTGATGCCCACTAAGACATTTTTCCCAACATTCAGCTTGGAATACGTGTCCCATGACCTTTGTATTATTTTCCCTGTATTACAGGAATTTTTACAAGGTTGTTACATTATGGAATCTACTTCATATTATGTAGGAGGTGGTATTTCCCCTAAGTATGGGTTTCGAACTGATCATCGGTGTGAGTCCCTCATGAATCAAATCATCCTTGGGCCTTCTGACATTGACTTCCCATATAATTTGTTGTCTGCATTCCAAGAAAAGAAACTCTTAAAAATCTCCCAACATCCCATATATGGTGGATTTTCTTCATGCAATAGAAAACAAGGATGGTGTTTAAATCCATAACTATCCATCTTGTATCATGATATTGAGACCTTATTTCATATATTTCCATAATTTCTTGTAAAATTCCCCTAGAAGACGATTTCCAAGCAAAGCATCCTTCACGTTGTTGAAATTTTGATGTTCTGTGCTGAAACAATTATTTATTAAAAAAAAATATTTTTGCTACAATATTAGTTAAGAAATTGTAGATATAAAATAAACCAACTTCACAATAGAATATAGCCAAGAAAAAAATGAGACACCTAGAATTTAGGTCCAATGACCAAGGTAAAACCCACTAGGGGAAAAACAGGACTAGTTCTTCCTCTATTAGATATCAATTATTCAACAAAGTTATAGAGCACAATGAGAGTTCAAGAAAATGATTAAGTTCACCAAAATATGAACAAGATGTAGCATGAAGATCACTGGTAGCATCAACATATGCAAGCATGGAATCAACCTTCCCTTCAATTGAATCAACAGTGAAACACGAAAGCACTAAATCAACCTTGGCTCACCAAGTTATACTCTTACTCTCCAAGTCTCAGTGTCTCACAATCTTCTTCAAGTCTCTCCAACTTTCTCTCTCAAGTTCAATTTTTTCTCCCACAATGAACAAGTAGTAGTAGTCAAGCAAGAAGACACGAGACACATATATAGGAGGAGAAATGAATTCTTTCCATAAAGGAGGATCAATACACATGCCTGGAGGAAGAGTAACATATGCCATTTAGGGGAGTGTATCTCATGCCATTAAGGAGAGAAGTGAATGCCTTAGTAACTTATGACATTAAGGAGAGGTATGCATACCTTAGTAACTTATGCCATTAAGATAGGTATGCATGCCTTAGTTAAGGAGAGTGTAACATATGCATTAAAGAGAGAATAAGAGAAATCTTTCATGACATGCCTCTAATGAGTGTAAGAGGAATATGCCATGTCTTTAATGAGTGCGCAAGCGATAATGTATCATTAAGAGAGAGAGAGAGAGAAAGTTACGTAGTGACATGTAATTCATCAAGGAGAGAGGTGAGAAGTGATTGAGATTATGAAGGTAACGTGACTTGTAATTTATTTTAATAATAATATCATAGTATCATAAAGGATAATAATATTAATATTAATAATATTAAATATTAAGATGAGATTAATTGATTAATGATAAGTTAAGTGATTTTCCTTCAATTATACTTGATTACCAATTGATACAAGGTGATTTACTATTTTTAGAAAGTCATACTTTAGATGCTAGATATGACTTTCTATTTTTATAAATTCACTCCATAATTGTTATAAGTGAGATTTTATTTAAGGAAATTCGTCCCTAAGCTATCAATTTTTAACACTCCCTCTCAACGAGGGAGGAAATTATTTGTGGAACATAAATATTTGCTTTCTCTTCTCATTCTTGTTCATCTTTGCTCTAGAACATTAATGTATCAATCTAATGAAGAAGAATCATCCTAAGGGAGATTCATCTATCACCCTATTGTAAAAAATATAACCAAGGGATTCAATATGAACTTGTAATGTACTAAAACAATATACTGAATCCTTCCTACAATTTGTGGAAACAAAACACGATCACACAATCACATATAAGAAAGAGAAAGAAACAATCAATCACACAATACAAGATGTATATGGGGAAAGCAACTGCTAAAAACCCCTCTATTTGTATATTTCATATGGTCAACATCATGAAACAATATAATGTTATTTCTCACACTGAGAAACCTCTACAATTTCCTAATTGTCTCACTTTGATCCCGCTCGAATATGGCTTGCCATCTAAGAAAAATTGGTCAAGTATTTAACCTTTTGCTTGCCTCTATCTAGCCTTCCTTTCTTACACATTCTTGGGCTAATTTAGACCCTATTAATTATGAAAATACCAATTAATGATTGTGAAATCCTTAAGGGCCTCCCCAATGACCTCATGCATGACCTTTACAATTTTCTAATTGTACAATTGATATATCTCTTCCCTTTAACCTCAGTCTCAACTAGGAATTTCTTAGAAATTACATGGAATAGCTATTTATAGTGAATTATCAATTAAATAATTGATCACTACTTGTGAATTAAATTATATTTAATTCACTGGACCTCTCACTAGCTCATCTCTTAGTTAGAACTAGTTAAACTGATTTTAACTCAATTTCTTGAGTTAACTAATTACAACTCACAAATAACTATATCTAGACCCCCTAAAAATAGAAAATCCCTTTGGATGCATCCTCTTAGACCTCTAACTCAAAATTCCTAAGCCATCTAAGTCTTCCTGACTCAGTTAACTAATACAAGTTGTAATGAGATGAAATTAAAATTTTTCTTTTAATTTAATTAAGGGAAAATAAAATCAAAAGCCTCATATGGTAGCCATTTCTGGGTGCCATTTTCTGGATTTCATTTCTAGATGCCAATTTCAAGGTTTCTTGTTGAAAATTTAAACACTCCCTCTCAATAAGAAAGGATTTCAATCTATCCATATTTGGTACCTTTGGATTGTTCTACATGAAACACGTCTCTCTAGTGTTGTTCCTGCTACAACTCTTGAAACTGAATACCCTCCAAAAAATAAATCAGTATGATGCATCTGTCATCAGAGTCTCTGACTGCTATCAGTTACTACACTGTCTATTGAAATCTCTGCGTTGTTGACTCTGCATCTATGCCCTCTGCACTGCTTCCAACTCTCATCCGTGCTCCAATATCTAACATTTGTTACTTTGATTTGTGTCTTCCTGACATTTGACTGCATCAATCTAACTGGTCCTTCCTACTGCTATGTACTGTGGGCTCCTCGTAGCCAAGTTTGATATATGAGACAAGCCATCTCAATGGATCCTGCCCAAATTTCTTCTCTTGGGATTATAGTTGCGCATCGCCCCACCTCTCATCTAGAGGTATGGTTGCATGTGCTCTCTCTTCCCATTTGGCTCGAAATTCCCCCCCTACTAGAGGTATCTTCTTGAGTGGAAGCCTCCAGTCTGTCTCCTCTATGCTTCTCCAATTTTTGTTTCTCCACAATCGTCTGATACTGCATGTTGAGAGGTAATTTGTGCTCCCTCTCAACCACCAAGTCACTAACCTCTTCTTTGCTCCTCAAAGCTTTGCATGCATCCTCGACCTCGAGATCATACAATTTCTTGACTCTTACACCAATCTATTTCACCCGTCCCATGGAAATGTGTCTAAGGAACAACTTTCCTTTTCTAAATATGACATCATAACCATGGTCTTCCAATACCGCTACGAAGACAAGATTATTTTTTAGTCCTGGAACATGTAAAACATCTATCAATATGAGAGGGGAGATAGACTCTCTCTGAAAGATAATTTTACCTATGGCAGTTGTGTTATACCTCTTATTATCTCCAAACTCTATGTTATGTTGGAGGTCCTTCTCCTCCAAGTCACTGAAGAGATCTGTATTCCCGGTCATATGGAATGAGGCACCATTGTCTAGATACAACGTGCATCCCATTATAGTATTCGATATGCATGAAACAAGAGTAAAATCAAGCTCTAATTGTGAATCTAATGCTTCACCCGCTGTAACTGCAGGCGCCTTCTTGTTTTCCTTCTTCTGTGGACAATTTGAGGTATAGTGCATGTGGTCGTGACAGTGAAAACACATGATCTTGGCCAAGTCTCTCTTGCCCTCTTTGCCTCGGGACTTCTTTCCCTTGGCTTTCTTTCCATTTCCCACCAATGCAAAATATTGTTCTTTTTATTTTTCAGAGGTCTCATCTCTGGTGCTCCACCTTATATCTTCTATTACCAATTCGGACCACAAATGATCCCAGTCTGATAACTTAACCCTCCCATTCACAGAGTTTTGGTAACTATGCCAGCTCTTGGGAAGGCCAAGAAGTGCTAGGCTCACCAAATCATCATGGGCTACTATCACACCAACACTTCCAATCCCATCTCGACATTGAGTGAACTCCATCAAGTATGTTGGTATGGTCTCGCCCTCCTCCATCTTGATCTTTCTAAACTTGTCCTTCAGCACCAACTTCTTTTGGTCGTTGTTATTCTAAAGCAGATATATCAAGGCCTTCCACATAGCATATGGTCACCTTCCCATGGAGACTCAAGACAATATGATCTCGAACTCCCTCTAATAAGATCCTTCTCACCTTTGCTACCTTCTTTTGCCATGCATCAAGAAGTTGGGCATCTGCTGCTACAAGCTTGGGAATATCAATATCTATGAATTTCTTCAAACCATTTTCCTCCAACACTACCTCCATCCTATCCTTCCATGCTATATAATTTTAATTTCCCTCAAGAGAATATTTAATTCTCAAGCCATTGAAATACATATTGATCTATTATTGGATCCTAAAGAATAAATCTGCAAATTTGAACATGTTCAAAACAAACTCAATTTCTTCTCTTCTATTTTGATTCCTAATGCTCTGATACCATGTATAAAATACAACCAAGGTATTTAATCTGATATTTTAATGCACTAAAACAAGATATTGAATCCTTCCTACAATTTTCAGAAACAAAACATGATCGCACAATCACATATAAGCAAGAGAAATAAACAATCAATCACACAATAGAATATGTATCAAGGGAATCAAAATGCTCAAAATCCCTCTATCTGTATATTTCATATGGTCAAGATCATGAAACAATAAATTTTTATTTATCACATTGAGAAACCTCTTCACTCTCTTGGCTATCTCACTCTGATCCTGCTCGAATCTAGCTTGCCATCTAAGAAAAAATGGTTAAGAAATTAACCTTTTTCTTGCCTTTGCCTATCCTGCCTTGCTTATGAATTCTTTGTCTAATTTATCCCCTATTAATTAGGAAAATACCAATTAATGGTTTCACAATCCTTCGGGGCCTTCTTGATGGCCTCATGCATGATCTTTACAATTTTCTAAGAGTACAACTGATAGATCTCTTCCCTTTTATCTTGGTCTCAACTAGGCCTTTCTTATAAATGCCATGAAACAATTATTTATAGTGAATTATCATTTAACTGATTGATCACTACTTTTGAATTAAATCAAATTTAATCCAATGGACCTCTCACTAGCTCATCTCTTAGTTAGAACTAGTTAAATTGATTTTAACTCAATATCTTGAGTTAAGTAATTACAACTCACAAAAATAGAAAATCCATTTGCATGCATCCTCTTAGACCTCTAATTTTAATTTTCTAAGCTAAATAATTCTTCCTCACTCAGTTAACTAATACAAGCTGTCATGAGATGAAATTACAATTTTTCTTTCAATTTAATTAAGGGAAAATTAAATCAAAAGCCTCATATGGTATCCATTTCTGGGTGCCATTTTCTAGATTTCATTTTTGGATGCCAATTTCATTGTTTCTTGTTGCAAATTTCAACACTTATATCCATTGATCTTCCCACCTTGACACACACTTGGGGGGATTACAACTTGTCAACACATGACAATGATCATGCACAACCAAGCTTACCATAAGAGCCAAGTGGTAGAACACCTACATCCACATACTTTGGGGGAATTACCACTTCTCAACAGATGACAAGGATTTCACAGGACCAAGTCACATATATGATTGGTTGGATTAACGCTTGGAAACACGTGACAAGGATCACACACAACTAAGCTTTACGACACCCATTATCTAGATGGGTGGAAATCCCAGCAAGCCCAGCTTATGGGTAGGATGCATATTGTGGTATACTCTTGGAAAGACCCAAAATTGATGGTACGGGGGATTACCACTTGTGATTACATGGAAAATATCACACAAAACTTACAATAAAGAGTTCGCTCAACCCTAGGAGCTCTCATGGCTCCATTCCCAACTTGGGAGCTCAAATAAGAGGGAATAGCATAGCTCAGTGTTCATGACCGCCCAAACTAAGAAGGGTCACATTTATTAGTCCAAGTTTCACTCTGAATACCAAGAAATTCCCTTTTGGAAAATGCTTGGTAAGTATGTCATCCATCTGATCCTCAGTTGTAATCTAATGGAGTATCAATGCTCCTCTCTACACCATATCCCAAATATAGTGATATTTGATCTCAATGTTTTTGGACTTGTCATGGAACATGGGATTTTATACAGTAGAATCCCACTCTTATTGTCATGGTAAATTATTTTCCTATCTATTATATGCTCAAAATTCTCTCCAAATATCTTCGTCAGCCATATTGTCTCATAGATAGCCATGTTAGCAGCAATTTACTTGATTTCAGTCATGCTAAGGGCTATAATCTTATGTTTTATACTCATCCAAGATATCATGGTAGATCCCAAGCTAAAGCAGCATCTAAATGTGCTCTTTTTGTCAGTAGATTTACCCTCCCAATCAACATTAGAGTACCCATGTAGTCTCACATATCTGGCAGTATATCTCAATCCAAGATTTATGGTCCCATGAAAGTATCTCAATGCATGCTTTGCAGCAATCCAATGTGCTTGTGATGGCTTAATTATTTATTGGATTGACCAACTAACCGCAAAACATATGTTCGGTCTAGTGTTCAAAAAGATCATCAGTGGCACAATCAGTTGTAGATACTCAGAAGCATTTTTCAAATCAAGGCCTATAGCTTCACCACATAACCTCTTAAAATTCAATTCCATTGGAGTATTCATGGAATTAACTTTGTCATACTAAATATTTCTAGTAGCTTGAAAACATATTTCCTTGAAAAAGGAAAATCTCACCAAGTCTTTGCCCTACTTCTAGGCGTAGAAAGTAGTGTATCAAATAAAGATATTTCATTTCAAACTCATAAGCTAACTCCCTCTTACACTGGAGGATAAGAGGTTCTCCACCTGTCAATAATAAGTCATCAACATACAATACCAAAATCAAAGGCATATCTTAGACCATTTTGAAGTAGATATTTGGATAAGCATTGCTTCTAGTAAAACCAAAATTCATCAAGAAGTTATCAATGTGGGCATATCAAGCTCTTGGGGCCTGTTTCAATCCATATAGAGATTTATTTTGTCTAGACACATGATTTTTTCGGTCATGTACTTCAAAAACTTTTGGTTTCTCCCCAAATACTTATTCCTTGAGGAAAGTTGTGTAGAAAATAAATTTTCACATACATTTGGTGAAGATTCCATCCTTGGCTAGCAGCTAGAGCCACAATAGATCGAATGGTAGTATATCAGGATACAGGTGCAAAAAATTCCTCATAGTTTATTCCCTCTTTCTAAGAGAAACCTCTAACCGCAAATCTAGCTTTATATTTTTCAATACTGTCATTCGCACCATGTTTAATTTTATACAAATATTTAGAAGTCACAATAGACTTACCTTTGGGCCTTGGAACTACTTCCAATGCATCATTACATATGATGGACTTCGGCCATTGCATCTTTCCATACTTTACTTTTCACTACCTCTTCAAAAGTGCATGGTTCAGCCTGAATAATGTTGCTCATGGCTACAACATATCACTATGTATAATTTTAATGTAGATTCAAAACTTCTCATGTTATTTACTAAAACATAATACTCAAATATACTCTACCCATCTATGAAAGAAAATTCACAATCGAGAACACATATAAAAAACATGCATCATGATTCAACACACATACACAGAGATTTATCTAGGGGAAAGCATATTCTCAAAACCCCTTCTTAAATGTATTGCTTTAATCAAATAATATGGATGAATACAATATTATTTCTCAAGCTTTAGCACAACCTGCATGTGTATCTTCTATCCTCTTCCTGAATGACTAAATTTGGCCAACACTTAGCCAGTTTTCAATCCCTCCAAGCTCCTATTTCCTTGTGTTTTTCCTCAAATAATTAAACCCTATTATTCAGGAAATTCCTCAATCTAGATTGTGAAATTCCTTTAGGTACTTCTCTCATTGCATGCACCAACTGTACAACATGGAATAATTTACAATTGATAGTACAATGCCCTTGAACTCAAACCTCGACTGGGTAACTTGAATTCTATGCTTGCATGAGTTAATTTAGGTTGATTGTTCAATTAAACGGTTAAACACTGAAGTTACACCCCACTTCTACACCTCCCACTAGTTCCTCCAATAGTTGGAGCTAGTTTAACTTTCATCAAATCAATTTAACTGAATTAAATTGTTACAACTGAAATTAACCCAATATAGGCTCCTAAAATTTAGGAATCACTTTACACAACTCAAGTTCATACCTTGTTGTCGCTGCAACAAACACCCTCCAAATTTTTTCCTATAATTGAATTTTGGAGCCTATTGTGGATCTTGCGATCATTCATTCCGTAGTCACTTCTGACTACGTAGTCACTTCTTAGTCAGTTGATGCTTTTGAGCTCCCTTATTGGGTTTGAAGTGTCGAAGTTACACATGCTCACTTCGTGACAAGTGCATGAGTGCATTATTTTACGCAAGCTTGAACAATAATAGCATGGTCAATCAAGACTGTGCATTTGTGATTTCCAATCCATGTTGACTGTCAGTGCGCACTGAAATAAAAAAATTTCTCACTTCTAGTTGTGTTTGTACTTCTATTTCGGTGAGTCTTGCAAACTGTCACTTTTGTGCACCTTTATTTTCACGAGTTTTTTTTCATGTTTTTTATTTTTATTTTTTCTTTTTTTCACTCTAATTAGTGTCGTATTCATGTTATCTTTTCTATGGCATGTGTTACTTTCACTATCATTCACATATCACAAGTGTTGTTTGCACTTTAGTAATTGTCGTATTTTCACAAGCCTAAGTGTCGCACAATGTACATAAGCTTTTTTTGGTGGTTTCAAGAGGTTATATTTGTGAAAATGAGTTGATCTTACCATGTAGACATATTTCACAGTAATTTTCAAAAATTTAAGCACGATCATCGCAAAGTGTACCTTTAGTATCACACTTGTTGTAAGTTGTTGCAAAGGTTTTTTCACTGGGGGAAGTATTTGTTCATGTGTTCTAGATGATCTATGCGTGTCGTCAAATTTCTAAGTGTGTGATCACATTTAATTACTATAATTGTTCACATCAGTTTCATTGATACCACACTTAGCCAAATTTCTTAAAATTCCTAGCAACTTATCCTCATTCGGCCTTCCTGAACTGCGCATTGTGCAGTCCTAGCCCTCAAGATGTGACCTTGCCTCTTGCACTGCACAATGTGTATTTCCCTCCTTCAAGGACTATGCACTGCACAGTTTCAATGCTTAATCTCGAGCCTTAGCCACCAAAATTTCACAATTCAGCCCTCCAGCCTAGCTCCAAACATGTATTTCACAATATTTGAGCTCAAGCTCAACCCATGATCTCTTGAACTACACAACTGCATAATCGCCAGGCCTTCTCTTCCTCCCATAACTGCCCATTTGGCTGAAGCAGTGCAAAATTCCTCAATATAGCTTACTGGCTCCCAACACTGCAAAATTCCTCTCTCCTGTTGATTCAGTACTGTGCATTGCGCAGTCTCAAGGCTCAAGCCTCATCCATGAGATATTGAACTATGTAGTTGCACAATCACCTAGGCTCCTTTTTCCTCTAGAAATTCACAATAGGTTGATCTGGTGCCCATCTCCTCAACCTATCACATTGAGCTCCCATATTGCGCAAGTTTCTTCCTCATTCCAACCTGAACTATGCATTGCGCAGTCTCAAGGCTCAAGCTACACCCATAATTTCCTGAGCTATGCAATTGTGCAGTCACTGGGCCTATTTCCCTACCTATAACCTAGTTTTGGCTCAGTCGGTGGATCAATATGCACAATCTTAGACTAGGGATTTATCATACTTATGTCATCTTGTCATGAGTGTATTGCATATGCAGGTACTCTATCATGTTATGGCAAGATTATGAAGGAGATGGAGAATGAGGACCTGCTAGAAGACACATATGGATCTCGAGAGGTAAGGTAAGAAGACGAAGTAACACTAGACTATAACAGAAGATGAAAGATCAAGATCACATGGAAGACTCCTCATCTTCAAGTCATAAGGAGGAGGAAGAAGAAGAAAATGCACCAACTTTTCAAGAAGACACAATGAAAGAAACAACAAATAATGGCTTGAAATTTTCATGTCATAATGTAGTCCATGTCATCAGTGTCATGTCATGTCATGTCATGAGTCATCATGTGCCACATCATTTTGTAGAATATGTAATTCAATATTGGAGAAATGTATTGTAAAGTGGAAGTCCAAAGGACATGTACAGAATATGAAGAGTCATGTAAAGTCAAAAATTCATATGAATTCAAATAGTCATGAGGGTATTCAAAGAGTCACAAGGAAGGTAAAGCATTACCTCCCCATTGGTTATATATACACCCTCATTGTATGAGAAAAACAATTTTTGCCTTGGCTCCTCCCACAAGGCATTAGAGAGATAAGCTAGTTCTTTTGAGGAGCAAGGAGTGGCTCCAATGCTACACTATTGGAGCTAGTGGTTTTCATTGTATACATGTGATTTGGAATTTTTACTTAATAACAGACTCCTTCATGGCCAACACGTTCTCCATGCATGAATTATGAATATTTGTAAGAATATTTTGTAGTTATTTGTATTTTGTGTTTGCTTTCATTTGTGCTAAAGTAGTTGAACTGTTTCGGTTATTTTAGTACTTATCATATTGATAATGTGTTGTAGTGGTTTCCATTTTTGTCCCATCCTTTTGGAATATTCCTCAAGATACTAGACAAATCATTCTTGTTGATTGGTTATAATGAACACCACATCTTCTTTGAATATTTTGTTGGATATTACATGGATACCTCTTGGTTGTGTGTGCCTCTACTAGGGTGGTCCTATTACCTCTCTATTATAGACTCACTTATTTCTCTCCCTCTGCATTAAATAACCTTGACACACCTATAACCCAACACTCACCAGGCACACTTACTTGCTTTCGAAGGAACATTTGCATAACTCTTTCTTGCTGAGAGTTAGAGCCAAGGAAAATCTTCAAGAATATATGGTTTTCAGGTCGAAATCTTAGATGGGGCTCCTACTCCAAATGGAGTGAGGTATAATTTGGACTTCACATCAGGGAGACCCCCTTGGTTGACGTATTTCTAGCACCATCAAAAAAATGGAACTAGAAAGAGGGCTAGATGACAATATGTGCCCATTGAATCTGTTTTGAATCTCTTATCCTAAATTGATCATCGTAAAATCATACTCCCGGGGCATTTTTCTAACCTATCCCCTAGTAAAATTTCAATCTCATATCAGCCTCTTTATCAATTGTCTCAATTGAATTTTGATGATGAGGATGGAACATCCATAACTGAGCACATTTTTTATTTTCTTAAATTCTGTGAATATTTCAAAATCAATGATGAAAATTTCAATTCTGTGACTCTCTGCCTCACCCTTGAAGGTTGTGTTAATCTATGGTGTCATACCTTACCACCTGCTTCCATCCATTATTTTCATCATTTCCTTCAAGAGATTTATCAAAGAGTCAATCAACTAATAATGAAGCCTAATGAATCTATTGAGGATTTGTCTAATTGATTTCTTCACCTTTGTTATAAATTTCCTGAAGAAGATATAGATTTGGATTTCTTTCAGAAAAAGTTTGAGCATTTGGTTCACATATCTTTGCACGGTGAACCTGACCCCCTGATGTTTCTACTTCCCCAACTCTTTTGAATCATGAGACACCTCTAATTTCATAGGAGGAACCTATTATTCCTTTTTTTCCTTGTCATCCTCCTTTTCCGGTTTCGATGAGGGTGCCTCCTTGCAATGATAATAAATTTGGGAGATATGCTAATAAAATTCCTAATCCATCTTCTTAGTCTTCTTCCGCTTGTCATGACTCAGAGTCAATGGAGGAAATCGAGAATGGCTCATAAATACCATGGTGAAGACTAACTCCTCCATTCCATAAGATGATGTTTCTATTTTTAACTCTAGTCTTAAATCTAATCTGGATTTTTATTATCATCTATTATTTACACGTCATGACTCTTTGTACCATGATCTGTCGATCAATCTGCTCCACCAGCTACTTTTTCACACTCTCTTGATTCTCGACTTGCTAGTTCAAATTGCAATCAGATGTAACAAGGAAGTCACATTACACAGGTAGAGGATTAGGAAGGTGAAGATGCTTTCAATATTTCTTCTCTTTTTCAAAATAATTTGTGTCAAAACAATGTGCTTCCATTCTTGGAGGATACTCAATCTATTAATCTCGGAAGTGAATCAAATGCAATCAATCAATTCATAGCCTTGGGAAAAAATCATTCTGATGATGATAACTTAGTTGATGTATGTGATCATGAATGCCCAGGCGAATCATTTGATATTTTTGTTTCTCATGAACACATTACTTTAGATCCAAAATATGATTTGGTCAAAGAAGATGTACTTATCTAAACTTCCTCTTCATCTCACTATCCCTTCTTCTCTACTGTTTGTGATGCATCTACTTGTGACGAAGATACTCCATGCTCTTTAATTACTCCATCCGATGAGTTAACTTCTTAATTGGCACAAGGTAGTGAGATTATCCATGGTGCAAATGAAAAAAAAAAAATCATTGATTACTCTTCCTACCCTTCATCATCTCTTCTCTTGCATGCAAACAACTCTTCAAATCAAATTTCTCATGAAATTTTCCCCATTAATTCATCTTCGAATTTGCGATCAGAAGAATCTTTCAACTTGATTAATCTGGTTGTTGAAGTTGAAAAATATGGTCAAATCAGTGACAGAGATGGTTGTCATCCATTGATCAATTGTCTTATTGAAACCTATAGTAATATATATTCTCAGACCATGCATGATCTGGTTCAATATTCATGATGCAATTTTACAATCCTTGAAAGTTCTAGGAATTGTCAAGAATTCAAGGAACTTCAACTTATATTGATGGTTATGGCAGGATCTTGTGACTCTGGTAATCCCCCTGAACTAATTCAAAAATAGTTTCTCTTGCAAAATCCTTTTCTTTGCATGGTTTCACTCTATGTAAATCTCTTTTTGAAATATATTTGGTAGTTCAGATTTAATATTTCAAACTTTCAAGATTCAATTTTTGATTGGATTCAAGAATATACTTCAGTTGATCCATCTTCATGAAAATATCTCGCATAAAACTTGGGTTTGGAATGTGTATCTCTCATAGAGTTATGGAATTGTGAAGTTGATAATTTCAAAGACTATATTTGTCCCAAGGGATCATGCCTATCTTATTCATTTCTTAATAGCCATCTCCTGGTTTTTCTTGTCAGTGTTGTATTAAAAATATTTCCCCTCATCGCACCTAAGATCCTCTTGAGTGATAATCAATGCATGAGTTATTGGAAGAAACGAATTCTTCTCCATTCGCTATTTCCTTGATGGTCTCATGTGTTTGTTGTTTCGACATCCCTTTTAAATTATTTCAATGATTACGATGTTGTAATGTTTGTCACCAGTTACAAGAAAATGGTTTGTCACGTTTGGCTTGCGAGAAGTTGGTGTTTGGTCTCAATCTAGTCTCCTAAATTGAGCTCATTTAATTGTCAACCAGGGTTGGTAAACTGCTGAAGTGAAGTGTACTGTATGTACCTAGGTGTTTGTTTCTTAATGCGTTGTGTGTAGTGTTTTGTGATGTTTTTGGTCTTTTGTGATGATTTATGATGTTTTTGGTCTTTTGGTGATTTTATGTTCACAAGAAAAATGACTAGAAAACTGATGGAAGGAAGCTAATGATTAAAAACAGAGTGAGACCTAATTGATTGATGACAAATGACAAATGCAATTGCAAACACTGAAGTAGAATCAAATCTAAACTATGACTAAGCAAAAACAGAGCTTGATAATGACTTCTAAGGAAATGATTAAAAACATAGACTCAATTTGAGAAATGATCAACTAAACATGCAAATTTTCCTAACTAAACAGTTCAAACAACTAATTTATAA
This sequence comes from Pinus albicaulis, assembly GCA_034641835.2. Classification (NCBI taxonomy): domain Eukaryota; kingdom Viridiplantae; phylum Streptophyta; class Pinopsida; order Pinales; family Pinaceae; genus Pinus; species Pinus albicaulis. The sequence continues at coordinate 1,320,897,374 of CM076577.1, forward strand.
TGATGCAACATTTTATCCTTGGTTAGAGATTTGTTGAAGTATGTTTGGAATAAAACATTGATATCATCATAAGATCTTCTATTCTAGGACTAGTTTTCTAACTCTATTCTGCAATTCAATTGAATGTCACAAAACCTTACTCAAGAGTTATTGATTTCTTTTCAAAGTAGTCTTTTGAGAGAGGGTTCTGTTTATGAAATGATAAGGAAATTGCAGAAGTACTTCAGGCCTTAAAGTGATATGGTCTTCTGTTCATGTTAGTGATGAGTCAATTATGGATTTTAGAACAAGAAGAGATTTGTGAATAATGAAGGCTGTTTTGTTAATCTTAACAACTGAAGTAATCTATTGTGCAGTGAATGACAACTGACTATGGAATGCAAATGCAGTGAGTTGAACTAAAGCTAAACTTAAAAGTGTCACTAATCTAAAACAATGTTGAACTACAAGTCATCATCAAACTCAAATCAAAGTAACTGAATATGAGTTAAGTGCAATTAAACTCCGGAGTATCCTAACTATGCTATCATGCATTATTCTATGAAATTACACAATCTGTTTGTCCATCATTAGTGATATTTTGGAAGAGTTCCTTCTTTTGGAAGAGATCTTAGAACAATTCTGACTGTGTAATTGAATGCAAATGCAAGCAAAAAGACTGAAAGCAATGAAAAACTAAGATATCATATCCATATCCCACTCATCATTATGATATTTTGGACAAGCGTTTAAGAGTAAGAACAGAGATGGTACTTAGTGCAAACACACAACTAAATCATTCATTATCACGGTCATGTCTTGAACATCTTAATAGTTTCTTGGAAGAGTTTCTTCTTGTGGAAGAGTGATTAGAACAAGTGTAACTGTGATAGTGAACAACAGAAACTAAAACTAAATCCTACAATACTATAGCCTTTTCCCATTCATCATTATAATCTTTTGGAAGAGCTTCTTCTTGTGGAAGAGTTAGAATGAGTATAACTACAGTAGCTAATTAAAAACAACTATGAATTCAACTTCAAATCCTACAATACTATAGCTATTTCCCATTCATCATTATAATCTTTTGGAAGAGCTTCTTCTTGTGGAAGAGTTAGAATGAGTATAACCACAGTAGCTAATTAAAACAACTACTAATTCAACTTCAAAAACGTAAAGGCAGCTAGAATACTTATCTAATTTACGCAAATAAATCCGTGCAAGAGGCAGGGGCCCTCTACCACCTGACGGAATTCAACTCCAAATTAAATCAACGCTTTCAAAACAACACTGTCTACTTCATTAAAGATGAAAGAACTTGAACATAGCACTCTGCGTCTTCAAAAATGTAGCACAGAATCTAAGCAAAATCTAGCATAAAATCTAACATCAAATCTAACATAAAATCTAACATAGCTCTCGGTTTCCCAAGTGTTTATATAGCAAATGCACATTACAAGACTTGCAAAAATTTCAGGAACACTGTCTTTCCTTATCGGAATCACATTAGGACTCTTGAAGTGGCTGCGTGAAGAGGAAAAAGACATCTGGACTGAGACAGTCCTAATAGAAGTCTGCTTTCCTAAATGTGTTCCCACGTTCCAAAACCGTACCCATAATTCGTTTCTTCCTCCATGATGAGCAACGAACCATGTAGACATGACGTGGATTATGCCCATATGCGGTTTTTCTTGAGAGGCCACCTGGAACATACCCAAACGTGAAGACAGCTGCAGAATCGCCGGTTAGCTACGGAATGTCTGCATTCTGCAGCTAGTTCCGGTCAAAATGCTTTACAATGGCAAAAATCATAAAACTTAGCAAGTCAGTCATGTAAATCATTCTAGAAGTAATTTTAACTATATTCATTGATCAATTGGGTCTAGGATAGCAATGGACAAGGGAAAATGAGGTAAAATGAGATGAAAGAAAGCACAATTTCGAGGCTCAACAAGTTGGTTTGAAGTATTTCTTTCTTCCCACAAGAAATATTTTCCTTTTGTTGTGCAAGTTATTCAAGCTCTCATATTTTCTCTTGCACATTATTTTATATTTGTTTTAATCAATCTTATCTTTTTCATTGCAGATCAAGAACAACTATGGTGGATTCATTGGACATTTCATTATATGTGACCCTAACCTTCTATTTATTAGGTTAGGAGTAGGACTAGTTTCATTCTAGTTTTTCCATCTCTTGCACTCATCCCACATTTGTTCTCTTAAGTCTCTCTTGTCTTACCTTTGACTTGCATTATGCTTTGGTTTAGCCTCTTTTTCTTGTGCTTTGGTTTTTCTTTCATGTTGTGTTGTCTCTTTTCCTTTTGTTGTATCAATAATACCTTGCAAGAAGATGCTCTGTTAGCTCAAGAGGGAATGTGGAAAAATAGAAAATGACTTTGTGACACTGCAAAATTTGGATAACTCTTTGTCCTTTACCCTTGTCTTGGTTACCTCTTTTGGTTGATGATGTTCCGATGGAAAATACGTTCCTTGCATTAAGAAATCCTTGTGTCAAACCATGATCTCCATGTCTATTCTGGAAACCTCATGCCTACACTCAGGTTTTTATGTTTCATTTTTGTTAGGTTGATCCAATCAAGTAGATAAGGACAAGGGGAAAATATAAATGAGAAAACCAATATCAAAGGTATTATATATGCTTCTCTGAAGGGACAACCTCTCTTTCTCTTAATAAGTCAGGATCCCTCTTCCTCCCATGAAATAAATAAGTGTCGATGCATATTCCTATATAAATAAATAAATAAAGGTGAAAGAATAGAAAGGCTTACTCCACAAAGAGGTGAGGCAAGAAACTCTATCGGGGTACTTTCCAGGCTCGCTGGCAGCAAAGAAATATTTTTGTTCCTGAAGTGACTCCATCGGGGTACTTTCTAGGCTTCTTGGTAGCAGAGCAACACCATAGATGAAAAAATATACCCTGAAAATATAAAGCACACAAACTTCATTATCATATCCTGATTTAAAACATTTTGTGATCGTTAGTATTATGTTTTGTTTAACTGAATAAAGGAATGAAGGGGACTATGTTTATGTACGAGGTAAGTGGGGAAGCCATGGTAATCTAAACAATGAATCAATATTCTCTAAAGAACTAGACCCTGCACAAAATAATTGACCCGGGAAAAGAAGATTTAATTCTACCAGTGTGTCGCCAATTGTTGTCGTTGTGAAAAACACCCTCCAAAATTTTTCCTATACTTGAATTTTGGAGCCTATTGTGGATCTTGCGATCATTCGTTTCGTAGTCACTTCTTTGTCAGTTGATGATTTTGAGCTCCCTTCTTGGGTTGGAAGTGTCGAATTCACTTTTTCACACATGGTCAGTCTGAAACAAGTTCATGAGCGCATTATTTTATGCAAACCTGAGAAAGTATAGCACGGTCCAACAAGATTGTGCCTCTACAATTTCCAATCCATGTTGAAAGTTCGTGCACACTAACATCGACATTTTCTCACTTATAGTTGCATTTGTACTTATATTTCAATGGGTTTTGAATATTTTCACTTCTACACACCTTTGTTTTTGGGTGTCGCTTTTGCTTTTTTTCACTCTAATCAGTGTCATCTTCATGTTATCTTCACTCTTGCATGTATTATTTTCACTGTCATTCGCACTTTAGAAATCATTGTATTTTCACATGTTAAGTGTCACACAATGTACATAAGATTTTTTTGGTGGTTTAAAGAGGTTATATTTGTACAAATGAGTTGATCTTACCATGTAGAAATTTTTCACATTCATTTCCAAAGCTTAAAGCAATGTCACACGAGTGTCGTCATGGTCATCGCAAAGTGTATCTTTAGTATCGCACTTATCATAAGTTGTTGCAAAGGTTGTCGCACTGAGGGAAGTATGTGTTAATGTGTTCTGGATGATCTATGTGTGTTGTCAAGTGTCTAAGTGTGTGATCATAGAAAATTCCTATTATTTTTCACATCAATTTCACTGATCCCACACTATGGCCAAATTTCTGAAAAATTCCCAGCAACTTAACCTCATTTGGCCTCCTAAACTGCGCATTACGCATTCCTATCCCTCAATATACAACCTTTCCTCTTGACATTGCACAATTTTCAGTTCTTCCCTTTGAGGACTATGAACTACACAGTTTCAGTGCTCAATCACGAGCCTTGGCCTCCAAAATTGTCCAGTTCAGCCCTCCAGCTTGGCACCAACTGCGCATTGTGCAATATCTGAAATCAAGCTCAAACCCTGGTCCTTGAGCTCTTGAAATGCACACTTACACAATCACCAAGCCTAATCTGGCTCCCAAAACTATGTAGTTGGTTGAACCAATGCAAAATCCCTTAGCCAAGCTCACTAACTCCCAAAATTGCATAATTTTCTCTCCCCTTCCCAGTCAGTACTGGAATTTTCACAATCTCAAGGCTCAAGCCTTGTCCCTGATCTCTTGAAATGCATAATTGTGCAATCACCTAGGATCCTCTATCCTCTAGAACTATGCAATATGTTGATCTAGTTCTCATGCCCTCATCTTGTCACATTGAGCTCCCAGATTGTGCAGTTTTCTTCCTCAGTCTAGCCTAAACTGCGCATTATGGAATCTCAAGGCTCAACCTTCACCCCTGACTATCTGATATGTGCAATTGCACAATCACTAAGCCTCTTTCCTTGTCTTTGACTTAGTTATGGCTTATTCATTGGATCAATATGCACCATCTTAGACTAGGGGTTTATCAAACTTATGTCGTCTTGTCTCGGTTAGCCATCAGTATTTTTTACATATTAGTGATGACTATATCTATAGCTG